>JAPYZA010007103.1:0-10446 GCA_030522685.1 Eupelmus azureus
TCAAAATTTAAAATAATTAAGTACGCGTTTTTTCATTTGCTAAACTACCAAACAACGTATCACGCTCCCTTAAAAACAATAATTTATTCAAAGCAAATAGTAGTTCTTAGAGCGAAATTTAACAGCTCCGCGCTCCGACATCCTTAAAAAAACCACTCGCTCAGCAAGTCATCGCCCGCGGTTAACCTACACCACCGCACACCTATACATCCACCCCGCATTTTTCCCAAACTCATCAACTCGCTCCTTATCACTCCCTCCCTGAAAAAAAGGCATGTGACCAGCGAACCTACCAGACGACGCATTTTAAAATCCGCTCCCAGAGCCTCCACAACACACACAAAAAAAAAAAGAAAACAAACAGCCTGCACGCCCACTATACGCAGCGACTCTCAAATTTCCGTCGCGCGCGCACGCACAGCAATTTCCCAACGCAGCTAAAAATCTATCTCGCCAAGCGTGCTCAGTGGCAGTGCAACAGCGCAGCGGCGAGAGGCTATAAAGACGTTTGTAAACTGCCGAGTGTGGATACGCGCAGCTTCCCGAAACGATAGCGCCGCTCGGTTATATATATTGCCTCGCATTGTTTATATATACTTGCGTGGATAACAATAGTATTTCATCGAGTATCGGAGAATTGCTTAGTTTTCCTCGTTTCGCGCCTCGATAAGAGAGTCGTGGATTTTTCAGAAGACGTGGAGGAGAAAAAGACGAGAGAAAGAGGAGAAAGCGCGGACGGGAGAAATATGAGATTTTAGGTGAGTCATCCTTAACTCTCCTTAGATTGGGTTGCACGCACCGGGCGTCCTCCCATTTTTATTTTTTATTTTTTTATCTCGCTCCGGATTGGAGACGCAGAGAAGGACAGAGTTTCCCAGCTGAAGCTGCTGGCTCGAACGAGCTGTCCAATTTGGAATGTGCAGCTGTCAGTTGTGAGTCAGCTTGGCTGCGGTTCGCTTAGAAAAGGCAGTGATTGTTGTGCTTTGTTACTGGAATATTGTAATATTCAATGCGATGAAAGTGCTTTTTACGTCTACGGAGAGTGGATGATTTTGTGACTTTTGATAGAGGATTTTGAACTTTGTATCTAGAGTTGATTTACATAACTATTAATCTCTGGTTTCAGATTATTTTTAACGATTGATCAGTCTTTGTAGTAGAAGATATGGCGTGGACGCATTATCAGAAAGGCCTTGCATTGATGATGGTCGTCACTGGCTCATTCAATACACTTTCTGTCAAGTAAGTGTATTATTTGCATTATATATTTATAAATAGAATTTTTTTATTTTTATAATTAACTGTTTTTTGTAATTGTAGGTATGCAGATCTTCAGGTGGTTCCTGGACAAGATGGACAGCCCAGGCACTTTGTTCATCCATTCATGCAGTCTTCGTTTATGTTTGTAGGAGAGATGACATGTTTATTAGTATTTAAAATAGCATTCTGTTACTACAGTCGACTAGGGGTAGGAAAAACATCATGGCTTTTCGAAAATATCTGTAACTACAGGAATCTGTTTATTTAATATCTATAAAAAAAAATTTCAGAATGGTTCTGTGGACACAAATAATTTAACAAAAGGATCGCGAACATTTAATCCTTTAGTTTTATTCATTCCTGCAGCCTGTGATATGATTGGAACCTCAATTAATTATGTTGGATTAACTCTAACATATGCAAGCAGTTTTCAAATGTTGCGAGGAGCTGTTATAGTTTTTACAGGATTCTTGTCAGTAGGATTTTTAAATAAAAAAATGGTCCCAAGAGAATGGACAGGAATAGGGTTAGTAGTGCTTGGATTAATATTGGTCGGACTCAGCGATTTTATGACTATGAAGGATACTAAAGTTAACACAAATAATGTATTAACAGGAGATTTGCTGATAATTTTTGCTCAGGTAATATAATGACAAATTTATTAGAAAGTTTTTCTTTAGATGTTCAAAAATAAATTGAAAAAATAATTACTTTTTATATTGTAAATAATGTATTCTTAGATCATAACAGCAATACAAATGGTTGTGGAAGAAAAATATGTTGCTGGGAAAGATATACCTGCACTTCAAGCAGTGGGTTGGGAAGGTGTTTTTGGACTTATTGGAATAAGTCTTGTTATGATTCCATTTAATTTCATTCATGCTCCACCACCATTTGCTGATAATTCAAGAGGTACACTAGAAGCTACAGCTGATGCATTTACTCAAATAGGCAACAGCGGTCACCTTTTAATGGCCATCATCGGTAAGCAGAAGCTTATGAAAACGAATAAATTAAAATTACAAGCAAAATATTACAGTAATTTTTTCATGTAGGTATTATGCTAAGTATCGCATTCTTCAATTTCGCGGGTATTAGCGTTACAAAGGAATTAAGTGCAACTACCAGAATGATATTAGACAGCGTTAGAACAATAGTAATTTGGGCTTTCTCATTAGCTTTTAGATGGCAAAAGTTTCATTACTTACAGGTAAATTATTTTTTATGCAATCTTAATAAATATAACAAAAAAGTTGAAACAAATCTACTTGAAATGTATTTAAATGTTTTAAAAACTTTTTTATAGTTGTAAGCATGAATCTAGCACTAAATTTTTTTTTACATAAGTTATAAAATTAACTAATGCGTGATTGTTCAATAATATATATTCTTAATTAATTTTTTATTACAGTTGATCGGTTTTTCAATCCTTTTTATTGGAATGTCTTGTTACAATAACGTAGTTATACCCCAATTAATAAGAAAGGGACGATGTCGTCTAGGTCGTCATAATCCTCCTCCAGATCAGGAACGAGTTGTTAATACAGCAGCCGATGACTTAGAAGAACGTCATTAAACCTAATACGAAATTTCCCCAAAGAGAATCTACATCTATATGGTGCTTTATTATGTGCTGTATCTTGATCTATTTTTTTTTTAATTATATTTTGATTTTAAGAATGAATATTTTTTATATGAAGAATAGTGAACATTTTTATTAGAAATTTACAAAGACTGGAATAATAATTCTCATAATATATGGATGTATATACAATTTAGGCTGAAATTATTTGATTTTTAATATTTTTAATTGTGATGTGATAATTTGTCTTATTGAACGTAATTCTAGTGCCAAAAGTAATGTAAAATTTCCTTAAATTTAAAAAAGTTAGAAGCTTTATAATCGGATAAGAATAGATGAAAAATTATATTTACAAAATGATTCAAATTCATTTTGTGTGTTAAAATGTGTTGATAAGAATTTAAAATAATTTAAAATTTAATATAATTATTATTTTATTCTACCCCTGTGATTTATTCTCATCTGATCATAGAGCTCCAGGTTCTAAGATTTCCTAAGAAAAAAGCTGTAGATAAATTATTCTGATACTGTCATTGAATATATTAAATAAATTACTTTGACCTAAGTTTAGTCATCTTTACCATCATAAAAACTATTCAAGGATATAAAATTATTTATTACATTAGATTTTATGACTCATAGATTTTAACTAAAAGTACATAGTTAATAAAATGAATTTATATCTAAATAGAATAAACAAAATATCGCTTATGTACTCTTACAGTAAATACAACAAAATTATTACATTTTATTTTGAAAACAAAAATATAATCTATGTACTGAATGGCAAATTTCCTTTTCATAGAGTTATATGCTTTGAAGATATTAATTATTGAAAAAATGCTTATTCAGAAAAAATCAATTTTAATCTTTTTAAAAATAATTAGGAATATATTTATATTGAAAATATATTATTTTATATATTATTTTAAATGATTTGGAAAAAGTTGTTTGATAATTTTTTTAAATAATTTTGTTCCTATTGCTTATTAAAAAATTGTAAAATATGTTATATAAATATTATTGAAAAATGTGTAAAACATTCTACCTTCAAAATCAGGGCTTAATTTTTTCAAAATTACGAACAAACTTCCATAGAATTTTCTGATTCCAGGATGTAAAATGTAATTACACATTTTTCCAAACTGTAGAAACAATAACAGCTTTTATCTCTCGCCATCGCTTATATAAATTTAACAATACTTTCGGCGCTGGAATTATTTTTTCTTCAACTAAACAAAAACTAAACAATAGATCAGAAAATATGAAATTTTGCACGAATTGTTTTGAAAAGAATTTATTCTTTTGACAGATTTTGTCGAGACAAAATGTTACTATATTTGTAATAAAATTTTTTAATAAAAACAAAATTTTAAATATAAAAGATTTATTATTAGACTTCCAAAACAACATTATCTTATTACAATATTTTGTTTTAATCTACAAATACAAAAATATTGATCAAGCATTTATAATTCGATTTTAATAAGAGTATTAACATTTAATCATTGACTACAAATGTAAAATGTTCTGACTAAAAAAATGATTTTTAGTTTGAAATCAGTTTAATTTTTGTAATATTTTTATTTTACTCTAAAAAAATCGTATTATAAATGCAGTTCTTATACATCACATGGAGGTAGAAATTAAAAATGATTTTTTTTATGATGACTGAATTCAATCAAGTTATAACGTAAATGATATTTTGGTTTAAACTCTGATAACTTTTACATACTAATTATATTTACAATATTGTATTTTTACATATTTAAACGTTAATTTTATATCTTTCCAAAATTTGTTTTATTTAGTTTTTGATATGTTTAAATAAATAAATTATTAAATCTAATATTCTTAATGTTGTTTAAGAACAAAAACAAAAAAGATCTTGAACTAAATATAAAACAATTTTTGGAAAATAATTAAATATAAAAAAATACAATATTGACATCATGTTTGTAAAATTATTAAATCGTTTTTATACATCGCCTTTGACTTTCAACGCAAGATCTTTAAGAAAAAAAAAATTACAGAATCTAAGGATACTTTAGTCATTTTTATGTTTATATACTACACATGACAAAGTAAATGAAATGAGGAAAAATGGACGAGAAAAAAAACATAAAATAATAGGCACTGTTACCCAGCTTAAAAGAAAGTTAATTATCGCCTTATTTACAAAAAGTATAAGAGCGTTTCAAGAATGTGATGAGGCGACTGATGCACTGCTTGAGCCACTAAGAATGCCAGCTTGTGAGCATACTGACACGGCGCAGGTACTCGCACTGTACCACTCCAATTGAAATACATATGGCACAATTTATAAGTCAAACGTTGAAGCTTATCAACATCGAGACCTGATTTATCCCAAATTACATTATAGGCTGTAGGAGAAACGGTACCTTGCGTTACATGTTGAGATATGATTAAGAAATCATATTTATTTGGATGCGTGATGACGTCATCAACGACTGTTCCAGGTGGTGGATTTTCTCTTCCTCTATAGAATAATCTCGTGTTGATTTTTTTTGTTACAATAATGTAAGCTAATTTGACGCTATCGGGATCACCATAAACTTCTTCCAATTTACTCAACACCTGTTTCACTTCGTGATTGTACACATAGTCTATTTGACCATCACCTACACCATCTCTATATAGGACTATTCTTTTTGGTAAAGAATTGTTATAATGTCTAAATTGATCTAGTGCTTTGCATAAATTTACAGACAGATCGCTTGACAATTCTTCTCCTGAAGTGTGGCTACTAACTGCGCTAAAATAGCGTCCAAAATTCATGTCTAATGATGCCACCATAGCACCTGAAAAAGAATAATAAAAATTTGTTATGTTCTTGAAGTAGTAATTTATCACCTTAGTTTTTTATATTACTAAGATTTTGATTTATTTATCAAATAAATAAATATCACATCTCAAAAATTTATTAACTTTAGACTGATTAACATTTTTAAATAATTTTATTTAGTTAAGTACTCACCAAAATCTTTATCTTTTGACATTGTGTCGTGACAAACATCAAAACCAACGACCATTAGACCTGACAAAGGAATGCTAACTGACCATGGAATACCACCAATTTTGCAATTCATTTGTATGGCTACTTTTGTAGCAATTGACATTTGTGACTTGCCGGCTAAGTTTTTAGCAAGTACAACCTGAGTTGGTACTGGTCTATCAACGCAACATTTCTTCTTAATAGCAGAATATCTGTCTACACGATTGTTAGACGCTACACAGAAAATCAACATTGGATTTTGTCTGCTTTTTATTTGTTCTAACATATCTGCATAAGTAGAGGGATTATCGTCTCTCATATCATAAACTGTTGGCGAATCAATTCTGAAGTTCATGCTAGATGCAACTCTCGTTAACGCGCTGACAAAGGCCTGTGAAAACATCAAACACATATGTAAAATTTGATTTAACTGCTTTTGAAATATTTTATTCTTAATTCCTTTCTAAAGAAATTATAATAAAACAATGAAAAGCCATCAAAAGTACAATTTAACATTATTCATTACTCACTAAAATGGACTAAAATTATTTTCTTTTATATTTATTTGAATCACATAAAGAGTGTGAAATTATTGTATATAAAAATCTTGTTTTTTTTTAACTATTATCAAAAATTGCTAACAAAACTTTTCAACAAAAATTTATAGTTCTAATTTACAAAATAATAATTTTAAAACTGTCAAAGTTTTCAAACCAAATTTTATAAAAATTGCCAATTTATAGAATAGAATGGAATATTATACCTGACAATCGCGTCTAAATCTGTTAGGTACTAATAAAGCCCATTCTTCAAGGTGTGCACATTTTAAAAGAGTTTTGTTTCTCACATCTCCAGTCCAATTAGCATTGTAAGGAACTTCTGAAAAGGCTTGATTAGCATAAACAATCTTATCAGCCGGTAAAACTCGAGCTGGAATAGTAACCAGGTTTGTATCCAAAGTCATATTCCAGCTTCGTAATTCTTCTACAACATTTTCTGTTTTTTGCAGTCGCTCATTGAAATTCATTAGTTTTCTTATTCTATCAGCAGGGGACACACGAGTATGTTGTGCTAAAGCACTCATTAATTTAAAATTACCCCTCATTTGATCCGTGAGACCTATAAAAATTTAAAATAATTAATTTCTCTATAATAACATTTAGTAAACTTAATAGACTTAATTAATCTAGTTTATGATTTTATAATAATGATTAGGCAATATAATAAAAAAAATGTTTTACCTGTACTTCTACAAAGTTCCGGAACTAAATATACCAATTCGTCTCTTCCACCTCTACGATCTCTAGGTTTCGATCGTGAAACCAAAAGTGGTTGCCGCTGATCTTGAATTCGAATTTGATATTTTGTATAATAATAGTCTTGATATGAAATCGGCTGTCCATCCCTCCTGTTAAATGTGGAACTTGGAGTAACATCATAATCAACGTCATCGATTCTATAAGTATTATTATTATAGTCTGTTAGAACAACGACTCCAATAACAGCTCTTGAGAAGAGATTCTGAAAATTAAGTATATTGTATTGTTTTATTACTTAAAGATTTAGCTTAACATAATGCAAAATTAACATACCTTATAGTCTGCGCGACTTTCGTTATAACACTGACCCAAAACGTCTAAAAGAGTTTCATTACGCATGACTTTGTGGGTAACTTCAGAACATAGTAAAATATCACGTTCGTGTTGTCGAATCGATGTTATGTATCCAGGCCAAAGTTCGAGTTTATAATCTCGTACTTCTACCTATAATGAAGCGTAGTAGATAAATAAAAATAAAATTAATTTTCAGATATTAACATGTATATAAAAATTAACAATTACCCGATTTGCTGCATCAAAGTAATTGCGACCAACTAATTGCAAATGTAAGTAATCAAGGCACTTTCTCATAATAATGTTAAAAAATTGAATATAATGATGATCTCCCCTGGTCATGTCACCAGTGAGTCGTATCGAAATTAGCATCTGCTGATTATCTCCTTGACGCTCTGAAGACAGTTGAAACGGCTGAAAATAAAGTGAAATAAGTTTTCCTTACGAAATTTGTCAAATTAATTAATGACATAAAAATTACAAAACATACCTCAGTTTTTGTACACGGTAATCTGTTGCTTGTATACAAATTTGATCCATCGAAAATATAAGCTCCAAGAGTTTCCCTGTGCGGTCTAAGCAACCCCTTGCGAACAACGTTCCTATCTTCTTCAGGTGCAAAGTCAACAACATATTGATACAAACACCAGTCGGTCGTAGTCAGAAGTTTAAAGTAGTTGGCTTGCAACTGAATGGGCTGACCAAATCCACCTAAAAAATTTGTTTGTTTAATCGCGAAATTAACTTGAAAATATCCATTGAAAATGCCAAGAATTTACCTTGCTTTGTTACTAATTCTCTTGGTCGAGTAATAATATCGGCTGGAAGCACTCGCCGACCACGCAAAGCACCTCTTCCCAATGAAGCCGATTCCCCTCCTCCAGTAGAACCTAAATGAGGACATAGTAAATAAATAAATTAAAATTCAGTCCACATGCTCAAAGAAATAAGTAAGCAAACACAGTAGTACAATTATTTCATTTTTTCAAATTCGAATGTAGCAAATGCAAATGTCATCTCGTACTAATGATCTTATCTAATAAGTAAAATAAAAAAAAAGAGGCAGATGCATGCGCTTACCTGCAACTGAGGCAGTCTCGGAGCCAGTCTCGGAGTAGGCCGACTGCGGTCTGTGCTCACCAGCACTTATACGCTCGCCGCGTGCCGAGCTCTGAAAAAAAAAAAGAAACAAACTCTCAATAAAAATAACAACAATCCAGACGTCTAAAAAGAAATATGATATGCTGCTTTCTTTACCGGATAGGATCCACCTTGCGAGGATGAAGGTCTGGGCTCGCGGCTACTTATGTGTTCTCCTCGAGCCGAGCTCTGAAAAAAAAAACCACATTTTCATTAACAAAAACCATCCAAGCAATTTTCAGCGCAGAACATTTTAACTCTTCCTTACCGGGTAGGCCCCTCCGGGCGGTCCCTGCGGCGGCCTCGCGTACGGCGCCGACGATGATCCGTGTTGGCCGGACGACGGCTCGCCCGGTCGACGAGGCGGATAGCTGGAGCCGGTGCCGCCAGGTGCTCCGCCCTGGTGGTGGGAGCTCGAGCGTCCGCGATCGCTGCCCTCGCGGCGGTCGACGTTGCGCGACCGGCCACGGCTCATCGCTCTCCCCGGATCGCTCATGTCCGAGTCGTAATAACGACTGTGAATTTGGAGAAAAAGAATGATTAGTGAGAATTTGGGAAATGGCAAGGGCGTTGAAGTGGTTTCTTTTAGGTTGCAGTGGCCCATGTTTTTTTGTGATTTTTTTTTAGTTTAGTACTCGTTAATGAACGTTACAGCAGAAATTAAAAATTGTATTGATCAGAGTTGTTAAAAATATAAAATGAGAAAGTCGTAGTTTGAATGAATAATCTTACATTTTTTCTTTTATACTGACAGCTCAATGCCTTCATGGAATATGGTTTTAGTAGTTTATTTTTCTTATTTAATCAAAAGATTATAATTTTTAATAAAATGAATTTGTAATTAATTGGTACAAAAACGCATTTATCTTTATTCTTTTTAATTAAATACAGATCTGTATTCGGGATAGTAACGTTACACGACTGTCATATGAAAGGGTGTATTGGCCTCTAAAAATGAGTTAGTAAATTTCGCTGTGTCAGCTAATTGTTATACGCCCGGACTACTTTTGGAATGCCGCTAAATTTAGCAGAAATTTCATACACATTTAAAAAGATTTCATTTTAACGTCTATTAATTAAAATAAGCCTGAATTTAGCTATTTGATGCATAGTGTTCAAGTACAAGTATACGTGATATAGTTCCACGAGGTTTGTAAAGGGAGAAACGAAAACTCCAAATGCTCGAGCGATAAGAAATATAACGGAGCGAGGGGCATAAACGCGCGCTGACAACACGAAATTCTTGAACGTTGTTTTTCTTTCATCTTCGTTTTTTTTTGGAGCATTTTGCTTGAAGTATTTTGTTAAATTACAAACATTGTTTAAGGTGGTTTTAATGTATTCGTGGCTTTGTTTATAGCCATGATTTTTTATATTATTTAGATATAAAAAATAACAAACTAAAAATAATGTATAATACGCGAATCGCATGTTTTAAGTTTATTGTAAACTGGATATATACAATTTCAATTTTTTTTATAACAATTGCACCACCTAAAAAAAGATAAGACTTCATCAACAAAACATTCGTTCTCCAATTACCCTCCAAATAAAGGAATTCGAAGCTCGCGTCGTCTATTAAAATTTCATCATCTCCCAAACATCAACAGTCACATTCGAATGAAATTCGCGCGACTTTCATTCACGAGGCGTCTGCCGTCTCTTTCCGGGCGCGTATATAAACAAGCAAGCATAACCTACTCCACAACGCCGCGCGCGCGGCTCAACCAGCACACCGAGAAAAAAAGAAAAACGCATCGGAATTCAAAACAAATGACCTCTGCCCCTCACATCCATACACAACCGCAATAAAAAAAAAAAAAAAACACCCCCCT
>JAPYZA010007104.1:0-11260 GCA_030522685.1 Eupelmus azureus
CAATAATCAATCATATTTTCAACTAACAATAAAGCGAAAAAACCGATGAGAAAAAAAATCGCAAAAAGGATCCCACAATATCATCTGATGTTAAATATTAGATTCTGTTGTTACATCCTTTTTGTGTGGAATTTTCGTAATTAGCTACAGCTTGATTAAATTCCAATCAATTACCAACTAAGTTCTTAATAAATAAAAAAAGGCCACACAATTCATAAAGTTACATAATTTTTTGTTCACATTTTGGCTTGAGAAAGTCCTACCGTATTAATTTAACAATTTATATGGTTAGTATGACATATCAGAATAAATTTTAATAAATAAACCTAACAAGTCACAATTCTATTTGGGAAGTGTAATACCACTGAATACACCATTATATTCAATGTGCCAACTGTTGTCACTTTTTATTCTACGTTAACTACGTTAACGTTAACAACTCGGTCATTATCCGCAGCGGCATATTTTCCCTGTTTACCTAATAAACAGGTATATCTTAAGAACATATAATACTTCTAATTCATACACTCGATAAAAGTCAACACGAGCTCATCACAAAAAACAATAAAATATTTATATCGAAACTCCCACATCACGAAAAAAAAACGAACGAATACAAACCACGCCACCTCGTTAGCAAAAAAAAAAGTTATTACAAGCATCGCGAGCGGCATCGTTTATTTCGTTTCATTTACTCATTATTCCCGGACAAATTGGGCCACAAGCGCGCCCGGCAAGCTCGACTTTCAGCGAGCGCAATAGCGAGCAAGGGACAGACAAACTATGCAAAAGAGAACGGGAGAAATGCGGCTCGCGCATTGTTACGCGCCCGGGGGAGAAATAGAAAGTAGATCGCTCGAGAGGCATGGGATTCGCTCCAACTTTTGCAATTAGTCGAACGATCGATCCGAAAGGTAGAAGGGGGGGCTCGTTTCGCATTCAGCTCGCTCTCATGATTGTTGCGAAAACACACCGGTCATAGTCCTTCATCGTTAAGGACCGATTGCGCGCTATGCCGGGGAGCTGGTAATAGATAGAGGAGAGCGCAGAGGTACGGATTATCGGAGAGGATTCCGATTCCACTTTCCTAATTGAAAGCGCGCGGCTGGGTTTGAGGAAAGGGACGCGCGAGGAGAGAGTTGAGTGAAAGGGAAACGACGGCGACGAGAAGGAGACGAGGTATTATTTTGCGGATTACGTTTCTTCATCTTTCGCGACGGGTATTTTCTTGGCGCTTAGAGGAGGGCTAGGGATAAGAGCACGCTGGGGAATTTTAATTTGCCTGGAAAGTCTCTGCGGGATGTATTAAAAGTGCGTGCGCTGGGCGAGAGGGTGGCGCGAAATTAGTTTCGGATGGAGTGTTAGGGAGAGAGTGATGCGTCTTCTTGGTGAGGGTTGTGCGATTGCGAAGAGGAATATTAAAAAGTATAATTATTTTTGTGTTTGTTTTTTGGTTGTTAGTTTTTTGTTTTGTTTTTATTTTCTTGGTATTTTTTTTAAACAGTAAGAAACTGTTGAATTTTTGTTTTTCATCTTTTGTTTGTATTTATCTTAAACTTTGTGTAATTCTCTACTGCTTTAAATGATGAACTTCGTTTATATAAAAATGATGATAAATTTATGATACATTTATGTAAACCTATGAAAATATGTAACTGTTCCATTATACTCAATACTTTATTTATACAGGTAAATTTGAATAATGCATAATACTTACTTTGATTCAACTACGTCAAAGAAAATATCATTGTTTCTTATCAATGATATTTTCGTATTCTAGTTCAATTACCTAAATTTTACGCAAATTTATATAAAAAATCTTTTTTTAAAAATATTTATTACGTATTTATATTGCCTAAAATGTACTCAAATTCTGATGGTTATCAAACCACTGTTACTGTGCTTTTACACTTTTTAACTGTGCAGATTTATACTGTGTCTATTGGATCACTGTTAAAAACATTGCGTCCCATTTAAAAAAAAAAAAAAAATTTGTAGTTTAGGCGAAAGCTTTGGTGCCTTTTGTGGGTCAGGTGCACGTTACTATTGTAACCGTACATCGACTATTGGATAGCAGCAGCTGTTATTTCAGGGAAAGCCTGAAGAATGGTCTAGTTCGAAAAAAGCAGGACGAATAGTCTTTTTTAAAGAACGCGTGAAGTTCTCGTTTTGAAGTTGAGTAGAAAATACATGTTCCACTAGACTAGAATATTTCACAGTTGAAAACTTCAGCTCCCAAAAACATGTATGTACATAAAATTCTTTATACTTCTATGCATATTTTACATATTTCTTATGTAAAATACAATTAGAAACAAGCAAAAAAATTAGTCAAACATTTAAATTATTTAATTTTTTTACAGTTGTCTTCTACTTTAAATTAAAAACTTTATTTAATATAAATTACTTTCAATTTATGTGAAATCCGATATACGATTTCAGCTGTATTAATTTAAATAATAATTTAACTACATAAATGAAATCTTTAATTTACCGTATTATAGCTTAATCTCCTATATTTTGCATTAAAAAGTGCATTTTAAATGTACCAATTATTATTACAGATAAAATTTACATTAATTTAAAGATTTTAACCAAAACGAAAAATTTTAAATCTGCATATAAAGTTACATTGTAACACTGAAATTGAGCCAATAATCAAGAAGAATGGAAGACAGCTACACCGAGAATATTTGAACTGATTAATTCTCGAGTTTCAAATGAGAGACACAGCCGAGGATCCACAGTATAATAGGACACAAGCTGTATACATAGCGAAATATGAACAATACGTAACAGATGGTAACTAAGCTGCGTTAATAAAGACCGGACCACTCTCCTCTATTAAGATTTCGAAATTGTATTAGAAGATAGGTATCCAAAATTGTAATTCCAGTATTTTGCACGTAATATCAATAATGATTCAATTGAGGTCATAGAAGGCGAAAGTTGAGAATATCAAATATCTTTCATATGATTATGCTTTTATAGCCATTGATTAGCTGTATTCAAAGTTATAAATATTTTCTAAAACAGGGATCAATGATCAATTGCTATTATCGAATTGCCAATTTTTATCTGATACTGATCAAATTATAAATGTATTTTTGAAATTTTTTCGCAGTGTATAACTCGCTGTTATGCAATTTGCAAGAAAATAAAAATAATTATTCAAATTGAAACTTCGTTGTTAAACAGGACGATTCAGGAGAATATTTTTATTAGCATGAAAATTAAAAAAAAAAAATAGTAAAAAATATTTAAAAATAATTTCAATTTAGAGTTTTACAGCACTACATTCGGAGGTTATAAGTAAATAAATTCAGTAATAAGTACTTTTTGTAGTTCTATGTAAATTTTTATTGAAAAAAGTTAATTTAAAAAAGCTCATTTCATTTAATTTTAAATATTGCTTAAAACGAAATGAATAAATACATTTTTTATGGTTGACACTTTAAAGCTATTTTCTTTTGCAGCTTGTTGGGTATACAACTTACTTTTTGCCATCGTTAGTCACACTGTCTCAAAAACATGAGACTAGAAAAAAATTCTGAATTTTAATTTTTATGGTATTCAAATATGCATAAGCAACTTTACCTTTCAGCGTTTGTCAAACTTTGCTCCAAATATTTTACATATACTGTTATAAAATTTTGTAAAATTAACGTAATCCTGTGCAGCCTAAAATTCGTATAAAATAATTTAAGAAAATATTTGCGTATTATCTTTGTTAATTTCTCATAAACCTATGTAGTTCATTTTTTTACACAATCATACAAAATTCATGTTATTTTAAGCAATAAATGTAATTAATTTATTTATTAGACAATTCAGGAAAACAACTATTCTAATTTTAAATATTTATTTTGACATGTACTATTTTGCTTTGTAATAATAAAACCCTTTTTTAATTTTTTAGTTGAAAACATTGAAAATATAAAAGTTTTTCGCCCCTCTTTTATATACGGATAACCATAAGAATCGAAAACCAAATATCCTATGACAATACTTTCAAGAAATTTTCGAAACGATGGAACTCAAGTTTTCGAACTTTTCCTCTTTCTTACATCGTCTTATTGAGAGAGCAAACTTGAGCTTGTTTGCATCGTTATTGGCTGTTTTCAAGTGTCACTTCTCCTGGCTTTTCTTTTATTTAGCCTGTTCTGTAGCGTACGTAACGTAGGAGTTGGGTGGAAATAAAAAATTTTTCTCATATCAACGTGTGAGTTCGAAAATTTGCAATGTTATTAAATTTCCATGGCATTTTCCCAATATGTGCTTTTATTTCTAGAGAAATCTTTTCGCTTAAAAAATCAAGTTTTATACTTTTATTTATGGAAGGAATATTAGAATTTTTGCACGGATTATATTGTGCGAAAAGCTAGAGTAATTTTGGTACATATTTACAAATGAGATTTTTATGATCAAAAGAGACTCGTTAGCTTTTGAAAAAGCAGCATTTTCCTTTTTCCAGATACTTTTTTTATTCGCTAGAAGTATTGACTTTTACACGTGGATTTCACGTCCATAAAAAAAGCATTACAAAAGCAGCAGAAAGCCAGCTTTAAACATCGGCAAAAAGATTCACCTTCACTTTTCACCACTTTCATCCGGCACCACCAAACTTCCACTTCCCCAGCTCAAAACCAGCCAAACCCAACCGAAAATCCTCCGGCCAATCGACCCAGAAATCCAATCACCCGGAACAGAATTCTCATCCAATACAAACATCCAGCCAACCATCCAGGCCCCGAACTTTCACTAAAAATCAGCGCACCCGACACACTCTCGCCTAACTCTCTCGCCACGTCCTCGCTAATTCTCATCCAATATGCTCGCTCACCGCACTAGCCAGCCCCACGCGCGCCAGCGTTCCTGTACGCGCGCAAACGCGCGATAACAAAGTACGCCCAGATTGGCCTTTATCATTTCGATGAAAGCCGCCGTCCCCGGCGATCGATGCGACCTCGCCAAATCGGATGCGCGCTCGACTGTACGCTTCGATGACTTCGTCGCCTCTCTCGCTCGCTCTGGCTCGCTCCGTGACTTCGTTTACGCTGGTGGGTTTACCGCGCTCGCCTAGTTACAACGCCGCGGAGCCCGTATTGCAACGCGCGTCCTGAATTAGCTCCCGCATCCGCACGCTCGGTGTGTACACGTCGAGTTAGGGCGGATTGGTCTTTGCTATAGATTCTTTGATTGGAGAGAGGACAGAGGTAGAGGAATAGCGGGCTCGTCGGTGTGTTTTCGTGGCTTTTGGTAATTCGATAGTGGAGTGGCTGCAATTTTATCGGGACGGGGGGTGGGAGTGGGTGTATTTTGGGCGAGTTGCGGAGAGATGGAAGAGGTAAATGATCGAGAGGCTTGATGAATGTGGAAACAGGGTTTGATAAATATTGTTTTGGAAAGTAAGTTTTGATCGAGAAGCATAACTTTGGGGGATTCCTAGGAAATGATGTAAATTCAGAATGGTGAAATTTGAGGTGCATCAAATAATGTAAATCTTGACTTTTCAAAAATTTCAAGTCACAATTTTACTCTTCAACCATAATCAAAATCGATTTTCCCTATGAACTACAAACTTTACATATCTCAATGCTAAAGCTAGATGATCCATTTATTTGAACGGAGTATCAAGGATGTTTGAAAGCACAGTCGGAAATGAAGTAAAATGGCGGTATAGCTCTGCTAGCATCAAACCTGATAGTTCAGACTAGGCAAAGAGAAAGGCAGATAGGGTTACCACTTCAATTGAGCTTAGAAGCAACGTGAGCCAGCCATGGCACAATGATTCAATAGTAGGATACTTGATTTCCGGGAACCTGCTTTGAATTCAAGATCGATGGTCTAAGGTCTACATAAGCAGATTTATAACCGCGTATACGCTTTGTGTAAGCATTGATTGGAGGAAGTAGTAACAGTCAAGTATGATAAGACAGTTTTCTCAGAGCTGTTTAATATAAACATTTTTTGTTAAATACTGGCGAATTGATTGCTTTTTATAATGATAGGAATTAACTCATATTCTATTCATTCCAAAAAAGATTCAAATGTGCATATTGCTTTATATCTGTATATTAATTAAAACATTTGTTACTAAATAAAAACTGAGTCGTTCGCAAACCATTTCATTATTGTGACCCTAATTCCGTCACTCAAACACGCGCATTGTTATTGTTTGGAAGCTTTAGAGCATTTCTCGGCCTCTGTTTCGCCCAACAAACCAAAAACAAACAAACGACGCGCAACAGTTCTAAAAAAACACACTGAGAAAAAAAGTTTTGGTTTGATTCAACAGCAGCATTCTGTTAAAATACCTTGACTGAGTATTCTGTTGATATTCAAAGGTCTACAAAGGATATTTTTTTCTTACATTTTTTTCTTATGCTTTATTTTGTTTGTGTTTTCTTTTAGATAAATATAGCTTTAAAAAATGTTTGAAAAAATGTTATACTTTAGATGAGATATCAAAACCGCAACTTCGATAACAAGTGTGGGCCTTGTCGAAACGTCTTATGTGTTATTACCCCAGTCATCCTTATTTGTTACATGTCTAGTGGCATAGACTGTTCTTATTGCAAATGAATATTTATTCTTTTCATCTTTGCAGAAAAAATAATATATAATTAAGCTGTTAACGTGAGCAGAGCAATAAATTTTAAAGAGATGTGAATTATGCAGAAATTTTCCTGATTAAAATTTTCTAAGAGAGCAGTATTCGTCATCATTTTCATTTAAAAACAGTAACTGTAGTTTTCAAAAAGCGTTAACTATAAAACGATGAGTCTTCAAACAAATTAATTTATTTATTTAGAAATAATAATTTTTATTAAAATAACGTTTACTCGTGTTAACAAAGCATCCGTTGTTCCAATTGCATATTGTAGATTCATTCACCCATGCATAGTTTCAATCGTACCTTTGTTTACATCAAACTCAAGCTGTGAAGTAAACAATGGTGCTGTTTAACTGCACCCCGATATACTTCCACCTATTTTAACCGCACGGATTCTATTGAATCAAGAGCATTCTGTCGAATCAACAACAGACCAATTAAAAAAACAACATTTTTGTCAATATAAAAATTACTTTCATCGTACATTGTCCAAACAGAAACTGAAAGACGCCTAGTTTACGCACTCAACGACTCCAACCTCCGAATAAAAAAAAACATTAAAGTCAAAGTCGAAAACAAATTCGAAACGGTAACTAAAATCGGCAAAGCGCCGCGTATACGTACACACTGCGGTCGCAGCCGGGGATAGCCACAAATTCCGCGGCACCGGCACTATAAAGCTGCGCAAAAACTGGGAAACCGGCCAAAACAATCGAAATGTACACACGCGCCGCGCTACAGCCTTTCTCTCATTGTTCGAAACTCTCTCTCTCTCTCTCTCGCCCCCATACATAGATACGCGCGCGAGGGCGTAGTGAGTGGAAGCTACTCAGGCGCAATAGCCATATCTCTCTTTTTCCTCGATTGCATTATTGCCTTTCGTCGCGTCGAGTGAAAATAAAAGTTAGCGCTCGCGCTCGCAAGCTCTCCTCTTTCTCTTTGAGTGCGGAGCTTTCTAACGCTGAAATGCGCTGCGAGCGCTGGAGTGCAGGCTGCGGCTCTTTTCCGGCTCTGTGTAGTACACTTTTTCCATCTTCTTTCGTTGATATAACTCGCGCTGAAGATAATATCGTAGACGGATTCCCGGAGCTGTTTTCAGGGGGCTTGGGAAATGGAGCTTTTTGGAGCTTTCGAGAGGAGAGCGGCCTGAGAGTTCGTTCGCGGCTGGATGAGTGTTTGTGCGCCTTTTTTTTATGCTCTTTGTTAATGGGGAGAGATATTTAATGGCGATTTCGAGCTTTTATCTCATTAACGGCTTTTATCTCGTTAATAGCCGGGGAGGCGCATTCGTATACAATGTTTACTACGTTTATTGTTATTACTTGCGCGAGGTATATTAAGTTTTCAGTAATTAAAGCCATTATCATATCGGCTTTCAATAATATTGAAGCTGTTTTAAATGTATTCTTATAATTTAATGCAATATTTATATTGATTAATTTATACAAAGGCGTTCAGTTTGTTATTGAACAATAGCAGGAATTATTGAGAAATATTCGCAAAATAGAAAATTAAAACATTTCTTAAAGAGAAATATTATGGTTAAGGTTAATTAAATTGGAAAAGTACATTATGAGCTTTTTGTGAAAATATAAATTAAGCCATGTTATCTAAACTTAATGACGAAAAAACTAATAGAAATATTAATGAATAAATCCTATTAATAATTTTGCGTTCATTGTTTCTTGTTTAAATAAAACTGAATATATTTTCAAGTTAGTGTATTTATTCAAACAAAAATGATAATAGATTTTTTGAGTCTTAGTACTTTACTTTTTATTATATGACTTTCGTTGTATACTAAAAAAGTGACTAAATTATAGAAGCAATTAAATCCCTCAATGTAAATCGTTTTGCGTTTTTGTAATATTCTATTTTAACGGAGTGAATTTATGTGTTGAATTTTTGCACACAAAATTGTAAATTTAACTTAAGTCTCATATATTTAATTAAATTTTACTGTAGTCGTTCAAAGCATACGCATTGTGCTTTCAATTTATTATTATTCGAAAATGTGTATTATTCAAATACCTTTGTATTAAAATATACCTGCCTGAGATCAATACACAAGATTCTTATTCTATTGTTTTAACTGCCGATTGATATTAAAAATATATATAAAAATATTTACTAAATAGCAATAGATATATTTAGTGAAAGAATTAGAAAGGCTTTATTATGGTAGAGTGATTGTTCCATAAACTTAAAATTATTATACTTAAAAGTTTTAACTTAAAGAAACGATATCTTAAAAATTAATTATACGTACAGGAAGAAAAAAGTACAACGTCAAAAGATTAATCTTTTCTTTGTCACAAAATGTACATTTCCATTTGCTCGCGGCTGACAAAACTGGAGCACTCACTACTTGGAGTAAACCACATGGGTTCCATTTTCCGATGTATATATTCAAATACAAATGCGTTTTACGTACATTGTACTGCGTACGATAAACTACTTTAAGGAAAGTACGTATATAGCCGTCGCATCGATGCCGCATCGTGCCTTATCCATTCAAAGGCTCTCGCGAATCGAAAAATTGATTTATTTTTAGTGTATTCTGCTTAGAAGCGATAAAAGATATCTCTGGAAAGTTTTAGGTCGACTTTCGAAAATGTTGTAAAAGTTAGAGTGGCGACGGCGTTGATAGCCCGCTATCTCTCGAGTAATATACGCGCTCGGCGAGACTCTGATCGTGGATATATATTGAAACCATATTTTTTGCTGTTTTTGTTTACTTCCTCTCAATTTTTCGAAGTGAAAAAAACCACTTTAAATGCAATACCCTATTCAAAGACTTGTTTTTTCTCCACTTTTTTTCTCCGGAGTTCTGTTTTTCTTTTTTAACTGCTAGTTTGGATTACCACTGGAGTTGTCGTTTTTTTCTATATAAAATTCGATAAGGATTTCCATTTCAGATAAGTCATCTTTGAAAAATCTATCTTGCTGATAAAACAAACTTTACAAATCTCTTCGCGTTGATAACGCCGTACACATTTTTTTAAACAAAATTTGAATTGAAAAATATTCGTACGTTATAGATTGAAGAATGTTTAAACATTGATATTATCTATTTTTAATAATTATTTGATCTTATAAAACATTACTAGGCTAAAATATATTTTTAATTGTAACAAGTACCTAACATTACGATTTCAAGCATAATTCAATTTCTGCTTAAATATATTTATCCAAAAACATACTATACAGAACAAAAACACACCCAATTTGCTGGTCAGCCCCGATCAAAATAAGAAGCAACAAAAACCAGCCTGAAAGCACCTCTAAAAGCGGCGAAAACAATTTTGATATGAAATTCCGGACCAAAAAATAGCGCCACGCAGCCGGCCTGTATTGCACACTTCAAATCAAAAGGGATCTCCATTTTTTTCGCCCCGACCGCAATAATAGAATCAACGAAAAAGCAACCATATTCAATTTCCCGAGCAAAACGCCAGCCTTTCTCCCTCCCTCTCTCTCGCCAAAAACGCAACTTTTTCAATATACCCCCATCTATAGTAGGAAGCCAGCTAGCCGGGGAATTCGATATTTTTTCGCCGACTCCTCTGCAAGCTCCCGACTGACGCAATAATTCCCGCGGCTTTCTCGCAGCTCCGCATACCGATTTCTAATCCAGCGCGGCGAATAAACGCTCAGCCAGCGCGGCCAAGTTTCAGCCAGTGTGTCAAACCCGCCGCGCGCTCGGCACCCCCCGATAAATCAATTGCCTTCCTTTTTCCGAAAGAGAGGGCCGAGCGTGTATATACGCACGTCCGCCGCTATGCGCTCTCTTTGTCTGGCTTGGCGATTCGCGTCACGTGCGCTCGCGCCTCGTATCCATGTGTGTGTGTGTGCGTGTGTGTGTATATGTTTATACAGCTAGCGACGCTGCCTTGCATTAAGTTGCCGCGGCGGCTCTCACTTTCACCCTCGGCGGACGAAATCGAATGAGCCCGCGAACATGTGCGTTTTGCCGATTCGCGCGCCCGCACTCTACCAAGTCTCGGGAGAGAGAGCCGCGCGCGCGCGCGGCTAAATTCACGCGTGTGTATCCATCCTACGTCACTGCTCGTGTGTGTGTATATTGTGGGCGTGAGGCGAGCGCGTGCTGGCAGATGCGTAAGTGATGCGCTAGTTAATATTTATGGCGTGTTTGAATCAATGTGTATTTGTGTGTGTATGTGTGTGCGCGCGCGCACGAATGTGTGTGTGTGTGTGTGTGTGTGTGTGTGTGTTTGAGTGTAAACATGATAGACGTGAGGGTTGTCAGAAAAATCGGAGAGGCTATCGTTCTGGCTTAATAATAAAGTTTTCCCTCGCGCACTCCTTGAATAAGATCAACGAAGATAGGAAAAGGGTGTGGAAAGAGAGAGAGACAGAGATAGAGAGAGAGAGAGAGAGGGTAAAGTGAGAGATAAATGAAAAAGGTCGAAGAACAAAAAATCGCAAAAAAAGAAAGATAGATGCGGATAAGAAAATTCCTGAAAGTTGATGGTATGTTAAACTCATACATTTTCTCGTATAATGCGCGTGGGAGAACACCTTCTGTTTTCGCGTTACATGGAAACTCGAGCTCTTCTTGTTGTTTTATCTGATAATTTTTCATAGAAGGAACTTTCACGTTTGACTGCTAAGAAAATTAAA
>JAPYZA010007105.1:0-11191 GCA_030522685.1 Eupelmus azureus
GCTGGGGAGCATCGAAGGTGGCTCGGGGTGCAATAAAAAACCCTTAGCCAGGTAGATGCCCTCTCTGCTTGCTTCGATTAGCAAAGAGTAGTGTGTGCACATCGTTGCTCGAAAAGTATTTTTCTCAACAAAAATAAATTAATTAATTGCAATAAATAGTTTCAAACCTTTTGTCTTATCAATCTTTGAAGCTCAAATGATTAATTTCAACCTAAAAATCACAAAATAAAAATACATTTTCAACAAAGCATCACCTCTTCATAATAGAAAATCTAATGACTGACACATTTTCTTTTGAAAAACCCAACTTCTCACCCTCTACAAGCCAGCTAACCCTAAGAGCAAGGGGGCAAACCCGTAACCACAAGCTTATAATGAAAATACTTCATTAAAACTTGCGCCGATACATCAGATTGCGCGGACGTCAGCGACAGCCGGCCGGGCCGTCAAAACAAACTTCTTCAACCGCGCGAGACAATCAATTTGACGTATCAAAGCCGCTGTATAAAACTCGATCGCCGCCTGAGAAACTTGCCCCCCAGCGCTGCGGTGCGCCGTTAAAACTTGAACGAAGCCCGCGTGTCGCTGAAGAAGAAAAAGTTCGACCAAAGACGCAGCGCGGGGGGAGCCCCGAACTTACGAAGGCCAAAGCGCAAAGGCTTGATTTCCCTCTGGGACACTGCAGTACTACTGGGCGTGATTTTTTTTTATTTTGCATTGACTTCTGGTCAAGTGGAAGGCGTTTTAAACAAGTTTTTCGCGGAGAAATTTTGATGGAGAGCGGGTCTTTTGATGCTGGGTGATGGGTTTGTGAATTGTTTGGTTTTAAGTGTTTTTTGTGCTTTTGTTTTAATGTTATAACGGGTTTTAATTTTACGGGCATTTAAATTATGTATGATGTATGATTGTAATGTGGTGTGAATATTTCGCTGCTCCGTTCCATTAGGATTTCATTGTTTTCTTTTGCGCTGTAGCATTGTTTCGACTTCCATTGCTGGAAATGCAGTTACCACTTATTAAAGTATAAAAATATTTAACTAATTTTCGCATAAAAATGATAAACAAACATTTTTTCCATTTCTTCTTTATAGAAAGCCATTAAAAAATATCATCAATATTAAAACAGATATTTTAAGAAAATATACATTCTATAGTCGAATGAAATGTAATTTCCTGCAAAATTAAATTTTTTGGTAATTCAATATTTATTTAAAAGTGAGTTTAATTGAAAGTTTGCCTGCTTCCGGGAGTTACGTCGGAGCTCGTGTGTTTTCAGAAAAAATTCTATACAATTCCCGGAGTAGATGAAAACTACGGCTCGGCAAGCGGAGCGTAAAAATAAGTGCATAAAATTATAGAGCCCGTGCATTGTGTTTCGCAATTTATAGACACATGAATACCGGCTGGCTGTCGGGGCTCCTTTTAAGATAGGATTGACTGTTTACTTGAGGGACGGAAAACGAAAATTGGATCGAAAATTCGAAAATAAAGGGAGAAAGGGTCTATCGATTGCCGATAACTGAAAGGCGTTTGTCTATATTCGCCGCTAGAAATATTGAAGCGTGTGCAGCATCGATTGTTTGCGTAAGACCCTCCAAACTATATAGTTGAATAAACGATTTCGTAAAGACAAACACAATTTCATTTATTGCAGTTATAAATCGAAAAAATAAATTCAATCAAACATTTACGTTTCCCCCGACTGAACATTTTTTATTTCGTTCGCTGTTTTTTAAACGCAAAAAAAAATGCAAAAAATTAAAAAAATCTATCAAATTAAAAACTCGAAAGAAAATCTCCCACAAAATCCACAGCAACATAAACACCGCAATGAAACACTCAATCTTCCACAATCATCCAACTTTCTCAACTATAACTAAACACCTTAAGTAAGTAGGGCATCCGAAAAGGGCCAGCAGCTACCTATCGCATCCTGCCCTCTCTCCCTCCCTCCCCAGGCAAAAACACTTTTCGCAAACTGAACGAAGCTCCCAGGTAGAAAGCCTAGAAAGCCCAGCCACTCCCCGCTTTCGCATTAACCATTCCGCTCGTCGACGACCCTTAACCTCTCTCCAAGTCCAAATCTCTTCGGCTTGCCTACCGCCGTGCTCCTCCCCTCGTGAATTGCCCTCTTCTCTATATTTGAATTTGCCAGGCCGCGCTTTAACGATTCCGGCTGCGCGCGCGTATCATTCCCGGAATGCGCAAAGCGGCGACCCTAATTAAATTTCCATCCTAATGAAAGTGTTTCAGGGGCGGGGGGGGGGGGGGGGGGGGGGGGGGAGAGCGGCTCGTTACGCGCTTCTAGCCACTCCCCCCTGTATATGCGTATACAGCTTGACTGCTAAGCGCTCTTATTCTTCTTCTTTTTCTTTTATTGCCGGGCGCGCGCGCTTTTTTTATTGTTCTGCGTTTCGTCGCCCGCGCGAGCGAGCTCCGACGTTAATTAGCGAGGGATAAAAAGTTATTGGCGCACGCGCGCGCAGTATACTGTTTTCACGAATGGAGAAGGTTGCGCGGACACTTTTTTTTATCGGCAAGCTGTAAAGTTTTTTTCTGCGTGATCGAATGCAATTTTTTTTTTCGTTATGGTTTGTGTTGTTTGTTTGATCGAGTGTGATGGGTTAAGGATTCGAGGGGTAGAAATTTGGTTACGACGCGTGTTACTATGGCTGTTAAGGGAGATTGGAGACTCCTTGTTATAGGGCGATTACGTAATTTTAATACTTTAAACTGTTATAAGTAATGCCGCTGTTTTTGAAATCTGGCTGAAGCGAGTATCTTTTGAAATGTTCTGAAACGTAGAAATTATTCAATAAGGTTGTGTAATTCCAAAACGTCCTAAAAGATAATCCCTTTGGTCGATGTATTAAAAATATTTTTATGAAGTACATAGATAGACAGATAAGCATTTAATCAAGCAAGTATACATTTATACTTTTCATCAATCCCATCTCGTCCGTGCATCGAAACTACCATGAATCTCCGCTAAATGAATAAATCCAATCTAATCCGATCCCCCTTCCGAACTTAAAAGAAAAGCTAACCGTTAATCCGGCTCTCCTCCCTCAACTTTGTCAAATCCCTTAACAACATATATATACCTTCCACAATTTACATAAACCAGTACTTTTTGTCTAACCCAGCTCTCTCTCTCTCTCTCATAGGTATCTTGGTGCTCCTCTCCGCGGTCTCTTCTTTTTCTTAACCCGTATCAGGGAGCGAGCGCGGCAAAGTTCGAACTTGTGAAGTTTGTAACGAGAGTCTCGGGCGAGCGCAGCGCGGGCCGATTAGCTCCGGGACACCCCGGGGGGGGGGGATGACAGGGCGCAGTCTATGTATACGTCGTAAGAGCGCTGGATAAGAGAGTGCCTGGAGAGAGATGGGAAGATCCTGCCGGCGTCCCGTGTAGGCAGATTCTTTCGCGATACAGCAAACTTTGGCCTGGGCTAATTATTAAATGTAATCGCGCCCGCTGCGCGGCTTTATCGGGCCCCGAGCTGGATTAAATTCGTATTATTCGGCTATTTTCCGTCTCGAGATGTTGCGTAATAGAAAAGTTTAATTAGCTCGAAGTTTTGGGTTTGTAGTGTTGCGAAAATTGAACGTTGATTTGGGTTGCGTGGGGGCGTTAAAGGGTGTTTATTGAAATTTTGATTGATATGTACACCCGAGTGGAATTTTAATTTAGGCTAAATTGTTCGAATTCAGGTAGGCGTATTCAGGCCATAGGTGAGGTTTAATTAGACAAAACCCAATCGATAATATGACAATCTTTTTAGACCCTAATATCAAGCTCCTTTAATAAGCTTTGGTGTATATCTTTTAGAGCAAATATTTGTCTTATATCGAGGATCCAGTTAACTGCATAGAATTCCTAATAAAATTCTATAATGTATTTGCATCGTGTCTACAATCTACATTTCATGCGAAAACTAAAGTTTCATTTGTTTTATCATAAATAGTAATTTTATAGGTTATTAAGAAAAGCATGTATTCTCTAGAAATATAAAGATATATATTTAGATATAAATATTTATAAATATATTGTATTAATGCTGTATTCATATTGCGTCAATATATTATAACAATATTATTATAACAGCAAAATTGTAGCGATATTGTGTCAGTATTGTATTTCTATTGATAATATTAAGTTAATATTGTATCATTAATGTATCAGTATGTATTGTAAAATATTGTAGCAATATTAATACTTAAAAATTATTTCGGCGTTTAAAAATATAAATACTACATACAAATATTTATTTATATTTATAATACAGCTAATTATCTCAATTTAAGTATACGATACTTATTTCCTATAAGAATTTTTTATATTCAACACTTTTATAAAGATTAAAATGTAGGTTTTAAACTTTTTATTTCCAGATTTGACACTTTTGTACCTAGCGTGTGGAAAGCCGATACCTCTTTTCCTGTACAATATGATAAGGTATGAAAGGAGCCACATGTTGGGTCTCTAACTCAAAAATTTTGACATGACCGACAATGAAAAACTAATCGTCGTTATATGGTCAGGTAGCTTACCTAGCAGCAAACTCTTCACACAGAGAAAATACTTCGTTTGCATTCTATTGTTAGTTATGAATATCTTAATGTCTCAAAATCAGCGCGTTAGTTGTTTAAGACATATATTGAACAATACAAATAATAATAGTTTCGATCATTATTAAAAAAATAATTTATCATTTTTATGCCCGGCCAATACAACTCTTCAAGGAAACTAGTTTTTAAAAATAAATTACCTTTTATAAATCCCATAAAAACATACTCTTAAACAATCTAATTAAATTACTTATATTTGACAAAAATCATACAGTATTCTCAATAAATTTCATCATTTGAAACTTTATAAAAAAATTCCATTTTAAGTAAAATTAAAATTTTCATTTATCGATATGTATATTCATTAAAAATAATACTTATGATCAAATTCTTTCAAATTGCTTAATTTCTGTACTTTAAATTATGAATATTAAAAATTTTTCCTTCGAATTCCTGAGGCATAGCTAAGCGAAATTTTACGCTTTACATCTGTTCAAATAAAACAACAATGCATGAATGTCAACGCAAATGAAAAATTCTTGAGAAGCATGTAAAGTTATCGATACTCTCATTATCATATTATGCGAATGACATTCGCCACACTGTCTGCAAATTACAGTCAGCAATTTCAGTTAGTTCGAAACAAAATGACAGTGACAGTGTTAGTGTGTTCTATTGGGCAAAGTTCTTTAGTTTTTGCTAATGCTTGTTGTACAGTGAATCAAAACTATTGATCAATAAAGTTGTACGAATTATTACAATTTTTAATCTTTTAAATATACATATATAAACATAAATAGAAATAATTAAACATAAGTATAAATCCATATCTAATTTTACAATTCATTTTATAAATTATCATAAACATTATAACCGTTATTCAATATCAACGATAAATTCTTAACTCATGAAAACACGAAGCAACATAAATCTTAAGAACGGCAAAAATGTATGACCACCCTCAGCAATAGGTCATAATTCTCAGAAAAACGGCATTATGAACTTCTCCAAAGTTCCATCACAATAGCCTTTTAGCGTAGTAAACCGGTATCCGCCCTCAGCTGGACAGATACCTGCCGTCGGCCCAATGTTTGCAAATCAGGGTAATATGTGTCTCATCGGTGGGGGCTAATATCACACAAGCCTCGGACGACCTCTGCAAATTTCACTTCAGTTATACCTGTGTAGGGTCAAATCGGCAGACGTTCTTCGGCCGTTGACCGGTAAAGTTCGAGCTCAGCAACGCAAGATCCAGCTCAAAGTGTCCAGTGTCAAAGCTTCTAGAAAGAACAGAATCTATAGCAGTGTAGAAAACGCGTAAATAACGAGCTTAGATTCCAGTGTTTGTATACCGATTAAAGTGTGTCACGGCATAAGATGGCTATAGTCCCGATGCAAATAAACTTGAATCTGAAGGAAAAAAAATTATCGCCAGAGGACTTTGACTTTGGAAGATACTTGGGCGAAGGCGGCTACGGCAAAGTTTATCATGCTCGTAAGCGAACGGGCGCGGACAATGGCACTATCTGCGCCATGAAGGTGAGTACAGCCTCTAAGTCAGCTGACTGTCTGTGTAAACAACTTGCGCGCGCCTTTTTCACATTCAATAGTGTATCGAATTGCTTTTGTATAGATAATGAAAAAGACGCAGATCGTCAGGAGTAAGAAGAGGATCGAGAATGTCGAAACGGAACGAGGTATTCTAGCTGTTATTAAGGTACTTTATTGATTTTTATAACTGTGAAATTTTGTTTGTTTGCTTAAAGTATGTACTAATCTATATATTTTTTCTTGGAAATAGCACCCATTTATAGTTGACCTTTTGTACGCCTTTGAGACAGAAGATAGCTTTTATCTTGGGCTTGAGTATATGAGAGGCGGGGATCTTTTTTACTACCTCGAAAAGGTTCATACACTTCCGGAGGACAGAGCTCGGTAAATGTTTGTTTTTAATAAATATTATTATGTAACGAACTTCAGTCAAATCATTTATCTTTACGTTTTATTATTGTTTTTCTTTTTAGATTATACACAGGTGAAATAATTCTAGCGCTCAAATACCTTCACGAAAACCATATTGTATATAGGTACGCAAAAACTTTAAGAAAAATATAAATTTAGATAAAACTTTTTTCATCATGGTTAATTGTTAATTGTATGTTTTTAGAGACTTGAAACCAGACAATATTTTATTAGATGCCGAGGGCCACATTAAACTAACCGATTTCGGACTCAGTAAACGATTATGCCCAGAGAAGAATAGGGCATATACATTTTGCGGTACCCTGGACTATATGTAATTATCTTTCAATCTCGTTCAATTGATTACCTTTTTCATATAAAGATATGTATTTTAAAAGCATTATATAATTTTTAGGTCTCCAGAAATGGTATCAAAACGACCTTATACTAGCGCGGTCGATTGGTGGAGTGTTGGAGTTCTCTTATTTGACATGTTGACAGGATATGTAAGTTTTAAGATCTATTGTTTTTTACTTTTCGAATATCTTAATTTTAAATTATGATATAAATCAAATACAGAATCGAACTCTAATTATCTTAACACAAATTTGTAAGAACTAAAAATTTGTTTTTACAGCCACCGTTTACCATTGAAAACGATCGTGACAAGACAATGCAAAATATAAAGTTTGGAAAATATTCTTTTCTACGGTGTAAACATTTTATATCTGGCAAAGCTAAAGATTTAATTTGCAAGCTACTTAAAGTGAGTATCGCAAAGGGAAAATATTTTATTTACAGCTTAAAATCGAGGATAATAGTTACATTGTTATATATTTACATGTTTAGGTACGCCCAAGAGACAGATTGGGTTCTGGGCCAACAGGTGCTAAAGAATTGATGAGTCACTCGTTCTATAGCAGTGTTAATTGGGATAATCTTTTGGCTAGGAAATTTGAACCTCTCACCATGGGGGCAGATGAAAACTCAAACTTCGAAGAAAAATTCGAAAGGCCTTTAGAAATTGCAAACGATTCTAGTTTATTAGAATCGGATAAAAATATTTTTGAGGTAATTCAAACTTTTCATTACTATATATTTAGTATAATATATATTAACTAGTAGTAATTCAGAAATATTTCTTTCAGGATTTTGATTATGTATCACCTAAATTACTAGCCGATGCATTGGTTACACATGCAAGAATTTCACAAGATCAAAGGTATTAATTACCCAAAGAAGGGGAGTACACGCACTTTGAATCGCAAATTTCGATGAAAATTTAATCTTACTTACATACATAATCAAAATAATTGATACTCATTTACTATAATTTTAAGTATTAAAAAAACGGGAAGAAAAAGTTATGAAAATTTTATGAAACTCCACAGTAACGGTGTAAAACACTGAAAAGTATCAAACTTTCTCATAAAACTACCTATATTTTTTTAGTAAAAGTTGCTATAGTTTGAGGTAGAATTTGTTAGAACGTTTGGTCATTCTTTAAGTTTCTTTACTTTGTTACATATTTTCAAGTGGGATATAATTTTCAAAACTCTTTGAATTATTTATCAAACTTTTTAATTAACTTCATTGATCTATTTACTTCAAATTTGAAGTAATTTTTAATCCTTTACAAAGAACGTACTATCGAATTATAAAATTTAACACATATTAAAAAATTTTTAATTATATACTCTGTTGTAAGCTAATCCTTATATTAAGAACCAGAAACTATTGCTTAAATTTTCATCAATTTATGATTCAAAGAGTGGAAACTCTTTTTTACATACCCCTTACGAAGATTTTAGTATATTACTATATAAAGATTTTTTGCTATTCACTAATTATATTAATCTATACGGCAATGTCAAAAATACTTTTGCTTACATCAACGCTTGAAAAAATAATAATAATAATTAGTTTCGATAAAACATCCTACTTTTGTTAGGGCCTAACAAGATCTTAATTAGGATCTAACTAATATCGGAATTATATCAAGAATTTGAAAATCTACTTAGATTATAATAAAGTCCTATTTAATTTTCTATTCGGCCGTAATTAAAATTATCGTAGTTAACAATTTAGTTAATAACTACTCAAAGAAAAAGAAATCAAAATATGCTTCGTAAGGGACATTGTCTTGATAAAATTACATAGGTATATACCTACTTACATAGATATATATCTTACTTTTTAATATTTCAATATTTTAGGAGAAAAGAATTTATCCACATTCGCGAGAATAAATCAATTTTTTTAATCGATCAAACAATCCACAGTGTCAAATTTTGATATATTTTTATATCAAGAAGATGACTAACGTGCAAGAATACAGGCTGTGGAAATTATTATATTGTTTAAATTAGTATTTAATTATAACTAATTATATTGTGAAAGTGTATAAAAAAGTATGAATTGAAAGTTTGGTGTATGAATCTAACTTGTTTATAAAGACTTTTTACCATAATTTTTATTACTCGAACGCGTCAAGTAGCATTATATTTTATAGCAACAATTTTCATGTAAAATACTAACGTACAGTACCTGTCAGAAGTTCCTGAAAATTTTTATATTTACATTTAAGCACCTCTGTATACTTAAGAATAAGAAATTTTAAAAAAGAAGAAAAACCAAATTATAGAAATTTGATTTACTTCAAAATGTTATAAAAATATTTTTGATATTAGATATGATACTCTCATTATCATATTATGCGAATGACATTCGCCACACTGTCTGCAAATTACAGACAGCAATTTCAGTTAGTTCGAAACAAAATGATAGTGACAGTGTTAGTGTGTTCTATTGGGCAATTTTTATATTTACATTTAAGCACCTCTGTATACTTAAGAATAAGAAATTTTAAAAAAGAAGAATAACCAAATTATAGAAATTAGATTTACTTCAAAATGTTATAAAAATATTTTTATTGTGTTAATTCAAGAAGATGGAGGAATCAAGTGATTGGAGGAAACTTAGAAAATAAAGCCGCAATTAAATTCATATTATATAGAGAAATCTTCATATTCTATTTCAGCCCTCGCAGTTTATTTTCAATTAACACCATATAAATATATAATTTTATATAATTTTAATTGTCAGAAACTTTGAACGACACTGTAAATACTAAAAGTATCTAAATAAAAATCAGTAACATTCAACCATCAAATGATCTCATTTCTTAACCCACCATTCCCAATCAACCTGTTAACACAAGCTCGCAACAACAGCAGCGAATCTCCCTACATCCGCACCCAAGCTCCGTCCAATCATCCGCGCCTCGCGCAACTAACCATTAATTTCCATCCAAGCGGCTCACGCGCCAACATAACACTATACTCTTCCCACATCTTGCGTACCTATATAAGAGAGAAGAGCCAGAGAGAGAGTGAGAGCTTACGCGCTCCTCGCGCGGCGAAAGGTCAATATTGGAGCGCGACTAGGTAAACCCAGCGAATCCCTCCGCACGCCCACGTACATACATAGATGTATTATATACGTACGAGCGCGCCAGGTTGCAGCATAGAACCGAAGGGTCGTCTTCGTCCCGATCCCGCGAGCAAACGACGACGACAGCCAGGTTATATTTGCGCGCGCGCGACCCGAAGACTGTTCGGACTCCGGCTCAGAGCTTCGAGTCTACGGCTAGGTGTATACGTCTGATATGCTGCTCTCTCTCTCTCTCTCTCTCTCTCTCTCTCTCTCTCTCTGACGTATACAAGCGAATGCACAAGAGCCCGCGTGCGCAGTTGCCGTTGACGTGAGCTCGTCGACGCTGAGAACTCGATCTTGGAGTGTGTTTGGCTGTGGGTGTATACTGGCGCGAGACAAATTTCGGGTGGCGGGGCAGTGCGGGGGATGAGTCTTGAAGGAATGCGAGCACTGTCGATTTGACTTTGCGATTTTTCTTTTTGTAGTTGCTTGGTTTCGTCTTTTTTGTTGGGGCTTGTTATTTTGAGCGATGGTGTAGACTGTATTTTATTCAGCACGGATCATTGGTCAAATAAAAGAGTTCTTGGATAAAATTTTAATGTAACGTCAATGCATTTTAATCTGTTCCGAAACCTGAAAATGCCAACATGACTGTACGAAATAAAAATTTTCATTAAATATAAAGAAAAAATCAATAAAAAGGAATATATTTTTAATTGTGGTATCGCATGTTATTTATTAATAACCTGCGCCGATATCAAAAATTTTATGTTACAACATTTTAACTGCGTTATTATTTAATGAGTGCCAGAGAAAGATTTCATTTTACGGTCAAACGAAAGAGAATTTTGATTCAGAATTATAATGCTTATTAAAATTTATTTTTACTTAAAATTAAATAATTAAAACAACAATTATAAAAATGTTACATTATATCAAATATGTTTTACATATTAATATTTTTCTAAAATCAAATTACTAGTATTCGAGGAACTACATCAAGTAATTGATATAATTACAATTACGTCTGATTAATCTAACAAACTTTAACTACACTCTAAGCTCAAAAGTGCGAAATCTGGAAATAAAAAGTTTAAAACCTAGATTTTAATCTTTATAAAAGTTCAAATGTAAGTTTTAATCCATAAAGTAATTTTTATTTACTAAATTTAATATCATGAAAATATATACTATGTTAAATAAAAAAATTTCTAATAGAAAATAA
>JAPYZA010007106.1:0-10889 GCA_030522685.1 Eupelmus azureus
TTCAAATTTTTTACGTACATTCTACGATTAATTTATATTTCATTAAAGTTTATAACCACTACGAAATTCGTTCCACTATTGGTACGTTTACCTTATTAAATACAATCACACTGCAACCGAACTGTATACGAAGAGGGCAAAGAGCAGCGCGTAAAGGGGCACTCGCAGCCGCTCCAAAGGGAGATAGCAGCGCGTTATGCGTGCGTGTATGTATATACTTAAGCGCGCGAGCGATGCGGTTATTGATTGCGGGCCTCTGTCATTGACAGGCCGTCATATGGAAACGCGCGCGCGACTCTCTTTTTTTCGGAGCCGCCTGCGTATATACATGTAGATGCGCGCGCGGGGCATGCGCGTTCTGTCTTTGTCAATCGACTGAAAGTAATATATATCTACGTGACTCTGTATATATATCTCGCTCTCTCTCTCGCGCGAGGCTTTTTATTTTTCTATTATTTGCGCCGCCGCGCCGTGCCAGGCCTGACAGGTTTTTGTTATTATAAATGGGTTTCTTTTAGGGGGCTTGCAACGCGCAAATTTTTATATTCCCGAATTTCAATGTATTTTCCGCGGCTTTTTAATGGCGGGGTAGCAGACGAATTTTTTGCGCATTTTTATAAATATTATCCTTTATATATTTGATTTGGGTTTATCAATTTACTGATTATTATAATATTTATATTTATGTATTTGAAATAATGAGGATAAACACTTGTATATAATGTCTTTTGTCAGTGAAGAGGATGCAATTTTTTAAAACAAGCATGATGAAAGAAAAATACCTTGAGGCTTAAAAAAAGCAATTAAAAAGAAATTAAATTTAGTATACTTTGACATTTGTATTGTACAATCTATCAAATCGATTCTTTAAATGCCTCAACTTTCGTATATGGTTTCTTTAAGATAGAGAATAAGTGCACTTTCAAAAGTGTTATAGACTAGTGGAGTATTAACAAACTTTAGGTCGCTATTACTTAGAGCACTAAAATATCTTTTCTGCTATTTAAAAATCTACTAGAATCTATTTATCATACTTTTATGAATTTTTTATTTACTAGACGTATGAACGATTCTGCATAAAAATTTATAGTATTTTTTAACTACTAAATTTACTACAATAGTATACATTTTTACTTGCAATAAATTTTGTTGGATTTTAAAATTATTTTCAAAATACCATCTTCATTTTTAATACTACCCGCCGCTAATTAGTAAATACAAGCACGCTTTCCTTTATTTTACTAACAATTTTTACTCTACATATTAACGAAATCCTCTAATTAAATAATCGACGTCCACCCAACCTCACAGAAGCAACAGCCCCATTTTTCCTCTTCCCAACATTCCGCCGCGTCGCACAGCGCCCACCATTAAAACGCAAACTATCATACCCCCGCCGCCATCTATACCAGTGTCAGGTCGTCTCCGACTATCAACCGTCGCCAAAGAACCAATTTGCGGAACACTACCGTCTGCCCCCGGCTTTCCCTAAACCAACCTACTTTAGGCAATTGCCTTTAATTTGCCAAGTGTCTCATCGATGCCGGCCCGATACGTCGGGCCACGCGCCCACGGCCCTCCACGTGTATATATATAGCTACCTACTTGGTCACGTGCGCGCGCGCGCGTTTTTCTGCCTCTCGCATGCACGCGCCGAGTGGCCGGGAAATGACGTATACCGCAATTAGTGAATGATTACGCGCTGATAGCGGCCCGAAGCCTAATTACACGGCAAATGATACGTTCGAAAACGCCAGCCCCGCGCGCGCGCTATCTTTATTTGCCGGAGATTTTTGCCGTCTCGCAGTCTCTTTTTTTTATGCCGGGTATAATTTTTATCGCGCGGGCAGATCTGATTCTTTCCGCGAGGCGAGCAGACCGACAATTAGCGGCGAGGATGGCTTCGCTGATGGTTTTATATGAAGCGAGGGCTGATTGATAGATTCGGCGTCGGCGTCGTTGTCCTTTCCTCTTAACGAGTTAAAAGGTTTAGCGAGTTAAGCTCGGGGAGGTTTGGGCTTTTATAATGTTTGAATATTGGGCCGATTTGCTTTGTGGCGCTGGAGGCTTAGCGTCGTGATTTTAGTGGAAATTTTAGTTGTTTGTGGAAATGTTTTGTGGGTGAGGTTGGGGGAATGAAAATTTCGGAGGTTTGGATATGGTTTGATGGGTGTCAATCACCTTGTAATTAACTTTTCTATTCATAATTCAATGATTAAGGCTGGGTTACTATTGATGTGCGTTGGTAATATTTGATAATTTAATCAATATCCTTAATAATTTACCTCAAGACTATAAATAACCGGAAAATAAGTACTTGTATTAGGCGGAGTTTAATTCTAAGGCCTATAACTTTGTTAAAAGTCTGCTTTTCATCTATATTTACATCTAATAGTCACATCTTTTTTATCTTAATAATATTGTAATAAAAATTATTTACTCAATTTTTACAAGCGATCCAACATTTTAAATAAAAAAAAACCAACGAGACCACTAACATTTTAAAAACAATGTAAAACTTTGAACGATAGCAGTAATCCCACCTCGCGCTCCTCAAGCCTCCCAGCCACCTCCGCATTAGAATTTGCATAATTCAATCCGTCCGCGCATTAGATATAAAACTCTCTCTCCAAAAGCAAAAACTTTGCGCGTAACAGCGAAATTGTTATAACAAGCTCCAAAACACATGTCAAAGTATGAATAATGCAATGAGCCCCCAGCGTGCGACGCCGCAATAAAATCTCTGGCAGTCTTGCGCGCTCGAAACTTCGGCATTACAGAATTAGAATGCCGCGTCTGAGGGTATATAGGGAGAGGCCTGCAGGCGCGTGCCGGCGTAAAAGTAATTTCGCAACTTGCCGAGTGTATAGTCCGCCTCTGCTCTGAGAAAGGTTCGGCTAATGCGGGCGTGAGATGGCGCGCTGAAGATAGTCTAGGCGGCAGACGGCGAGGAGACAGACAAGGGCTATAGCTAGTAGAAACAGCGGCCCTTTGCCTGTCGTCTGTGTGAATGTATAGATGGCCGCTTGGTCGGTGTAGCTGTATATAGTGCAGGCGCCATACATCATTCAAACATGGCTGGCTAGCGCGTGCTTTTCGGGATTTCAGGGTGGGGGGTCGCACGTGGGATGTAGGTTGGACAATGAGTTTTGGAGGTTAGGGGCTGTTTATAGGGGATAAAGACGGAGAGAAAGAAAGTGAGCGGTGTTTAGAGGATGAATGGAATTGGGAAGGGTGGATTTAAATGCTGGAAGGTGGGATGCGTGAGGTGATAGTTGGGAATTATTTTGATTAGAAGTAAAATATGTTGGATTCACGCATGAAATTTTCTATTAGTAAGTGATTAAATAGATTTTTTAAATTAGTTTTAAAGAACGGTCATAGTATTACTTTGGTTTTTAAATATTTCTTTTATTATATAGTTACGGCTGTCACAATCTTCCTCGATAAAATTAATCGTAACTATTATTTTGATATTTCATTGTGTGGGATTCCATTTTGATGAACAATTCCTAAAGTATTGTTCTATACACCATTCCATTAATTTATAAGATAATTCAATAACTCGGAAAAATAATTTATTCAATCAATTTAAAAGAAAAGCAAAATATTTAAACAACACGCCAAACACTGATTCTTTAGCCAAAAACTCACAACTCAATAAACAAACAATAAAAAAGACTAACGCAAAATAAAGAAAGAAAAAGGACAAGAAACAGGAAGAGAGGACGACGGTCTCCTATCCCAGCGTGTGTCATCCCTGTAAGCATCCCGAGCGCAACCGTCTCCGTCTACGCCCTAGCCTCGTGATCGACGACGTATCAATCTCGAGCAATGTGTCACTAGCTTGTACAGCGCGGCCCCGCGACGTCGAGGCCCGCTAAAAAACATCAGCCCGAGCGTCTCGAAATCCTATTTGTTCGAGGGGAAAGAAAAGAGGATCCACGATAAGCAGGCCGCTCGGCTGTGTGCGTATGCCGTGTGTGTGGGCACCTTGACAAAAAAGCGCGGAGTAGTATTATGACCCGAGGACTTTTTGCGCCTATAATTCGCGCTGTCATTATACTCTTTTTGTCAATAAGGGGATTGAATATTAATGAAGCTGACGTTAGGCTGTATTAGAAGCGGTGCGTGTGTGCTCTCTGGGCTGCAGACTAGTTTTTTTTATTCTGGTCAAATATGTGTTTGGATGTGAACGATCTTTTATTTGTTTTCGTTTGAATGGTTTTATTTTTATTTTGCATTAGGCATTGTATTTTTTAACCGCCTTCTCATTAAATTTATTATTTGCATCATTTTACAGAAAAACTTGTGTACCTCGTACAAAAAAAAAATTCATCCCCATAAATTTCCAAAAAGTCATTAGCAAGTGTTACACTTTTTACAGTACCCGAGCAAGCCATAAGTTTTCCATATAGCTCAGCCACGCGCGCACTCAGCGATCAAAATTCTGACGACAGTCGATTGATTTGTCGAGCCGGAAGCGGCGCACTCGTGTCATTCGTGAGGCGCTCGTTGTCGCCGGCGAAGAATGAGCTGGAACTATCGATCCGCCCAGTGGGGTATAAATATTTATAAGCATATCGAAAGCTCATTATTCCGCAATCGCTAAATAATCCTTGCCCGGGAGCGCAGCCGGTTGAATAAAATAGGGAGCGAGCGCACCTTACGCTCGCTCTTGTGTGTATTGAAATTAATTGCTGAAGTGCTCCTAAGGTTGGAATTAGTTTTAATTGATATTTTTTTAATTAGGAATGCAGGGTACTGTGGTGTTGTAACGTCGTATTGCACTTTGTGGAGTGTTTAAGATTATTGTTACGTTTAAGGAAAATGTAGAATGTAAAATACTTTTTAACAAAAATTTCCAAATACTGAATTCAATTCCAAAATCAAATTATCAATTGATTTAGTAAACAAAAATACAGCATAACCTTGCAATATTAATTTATTGCATATAATAAATATAAGCCTCGGGCTATCATCCTTCCGTCTAACCAAAGCAAATCGACCCCAGCATTAATAAAATCATAAACAGCCCAAAAACGTCCATCCTTGAATTAATCCAGAATTATCATGTCAGGAAGTGCTTTCGTATACAGGACCTCTGCACAGCCTTTCACCGAACTCCCAGCTTCAGAAGCCTCGAAATAAAAAAAAAAGAAGAGCCATCGGATAAAAGCGCGCTCGGCCGAATATATACATTCGAGCGGTGCGGCGTCGGCGGCGCCCTACAGCTTGCCTCCTCCTCAGCGGAATATATTTTTTGCACGTCACTCACTCTTCAGCACGTGGCGCGTGCGCTCGCTCACAGATCGATCGGAAAACGGCCGTGGGGTGGGTGGGGATATATATACGCCGCTTGCGTATATCCCTCCGAGAGATGCATAAATAAGTGGCCCGCCAGCCCTTTAAAGCTCGCGGCTCGAAAAAAGGAATGGCGTGTACGTATGTAATGTAGACGCGGCTGGAATCGATTTTGGATTTTCCGGAGGAAAATTTTCCGTTCTCTCAAAACAATGGCGCGCACGGGAATTGTGTTACGAAGTGGGTATTACGGCTAGTGTAATTAGGATTAGTAAAGTTATGTCGAGCCGGAAATCGACTTTGTGTGCAGTTATGAGTATGTGGCCGCGGTGCATTATATGGCTGGTAAATTGTAGGTACGTACGGATGGTAGCCGGTGCTTTGTTTCCGTTTCGAAGAGAGGGCATTTATTTTATTCTGCATCGAGTGAAAGAGCTCGTGGATTTAGCTGCGAGTCATGAAGAGGAGGTTGTTATGCTTGAATACGTAAATTTGGGTATTTAAATCTGTAAGCAGGTGCTTATTATAGTTTAAGGCTATGTAAAGTATTTGTATAAGTTTCTTGTAATATGATTATTAAAGAGTTGAAATATTTTAACGGGCAATAACAGTATAGCTAATATAAGTCACGGAATAAACTACAATTTCGGGATACGTTTTTTAACACTGTAGGAAGATATGAGACTCAAATTTCATCATTATAATAGAAATATAAAATAGATCTTTTACTTTCGAATATGAACATTCCGATTAGAGAAGATTTAAATAATATTTCGAAAAAGAAAATCACACTTTAGATTACAAACTTATAATTATTTTTTTTTCTAAATTAAAGTTATGTTAACTCAAAGTTGAGTAACGAAAGTGTAGCGAATTTCATTGTTATTTGTGTTTTCAAATTTTTATCATTTGTCATTGTATTTTCATTGATAATCTTAGAACTAATATCTCTGTGGACTGTTAGTATTTTTTTAATTTAAAATTAATAAAGTTGTTCTTTATTTGTTTTTATTTTCTTTTTATAAAACTTTTTTTAATATTTTTTTATATTAGGATCTTTAAAATTTTTTATTGAAATTCTAATAAAAAAATCTACTGCTTCTTTTTTGATATCTGGAACAAATTCAAAAATTTGAACTTATTTCACGATCTAAATCTTATTCTTTCTGTTCTCATTTTTTCTTTATTCATAACTCTGTTTTACAATACTTTGAATACAAAAGAAAACAGTTTTCTAAAATTGTTTTACTCGCTTATTTAGTAAGTTATAAATATATATCATTGAAAATATGTCCCAATTTAATGTATTGAACAGTGTGAATTAAAACTTACTTTTTAAAATACTGAATAATCGCTGAAATTATTTGAATGTTTTCTAAGACTTTCACCCACAGAAAAGAAAAAACTACGTTTAATAAAGAAAAAGTCAGATTACTAATTGCAAATTTGAAGACATTTTTTAATAAATCTTGCAAGAATAGGTCTTATTTCTTGTAAAAATCTTTTTTGTTTATACATAATATTTGAATCTTTTGGCTCTTTTTAAGTGAATGTAGTACATTAGCTAACGTCATAATGACGCTGGAGTTTTACTCTAGCAAGCCTTTATACTGCTACGAAATGTAAAATATTTTCGTATAAAATGTGTAGTAAAAATAAAATATTTCAAATAAAATTTTTAATTTTTTATTGAAGATCAAATCTATTTAATCAAAATTTAAATTTTTTTCGCAAGAAAACTTTGCATTTAAGGAAACTAGGTATATAGTAGCAGGTAAACAAAGCTCTCGATTTCAATTAGCTTTGATGCTCTTAAGTACTGAAGAACGAGAGTTCCGACACCAAAATAAGAATTTTCAATATCGACTGCTGTTTATTTACCTTTTTGTTGTGAATCAAGAACGCACCGTAGTACACGAACTATTTTTTTTTTGACTTGTCAAACTATTTGGTGACCTTTATTGTTATCAAAAAAGTTCCAAACAAATGGAAAAACTAATAGATCAAATTGAATATACAAATATTTAAGAAGGTAAATTTATTTAATTTTTGTAAAAATGCAATAATAAAAAAAATGATCTATATTCCTTGAAATTCAACGTATCCTGTTATTTGTCTTTAGTTTTATATGAAAACATTTGTTTTTTAAATAACTTCTAAAGGTAGGGGTACACAAAGCAAAATTATGACGTAGATAATTACTCAAGTTTCTACATTGCACTACGATTTTGAACTGATGAAATAATCAAAGAAAATTGTATTTATTTACATTTAGGGAACAAGTTTGCTTTTCTTTTTCAATTGAAACATTTGACTTTTATTTATGAAGAATTATATAATAAAATATAAATCAACTTATTCCAATTTCATTAACTTGTCATAAAATAAACCTCTTATTTTTCGTAAGATTTTTATATTATATTGCAAAGCTCAAAATGAATTTCACAGCGCTATCTGTAGAGTGAAAGGTTGAACTATCCTTAGAGATGTTCCACTTGAGGTAAAAGAATTTTCCGAAAAGGTAACTACATTATCGACACAAAATTTTTTCCGAAACAGCAAAAAAATGTATTTTTATTCCAAATACACTGAATTAAACATTAAACCTTCACATTTTTGTAAAACAATTTCCGAAACTCTTATGTCAGGATTTAAAAAATTCAACGATCATTAGAAGAGCGTTCGAATTAGCAGAAGACGCGATTCCCCGAAAAAGCCCGTAAACTTGAAATAATTGTCGGATGATTAATAATCGAGAGCAGGTGAAATTGGCTTTGCGGATCTGACGTGAGAACGACAAGAACAAGACGAGCGCGCGGGCGCGATATAAAATTCTTGGAAATTTAATTAAATGGGCTCGCTCGTGAGAGACGCGTTCTAGGAGAGAAAGATAGGGAGCAAGAAAAGCATGGCATTATTAATATAATTCTAGCCACCGAGCTCTTCCATATTTTCATTTCTGTCCCTGCTCTGAATTTTTCACTCCGCGCACTCTATATGCTATAGCTGCTTTTTCCGGCTTTCTTCTCATTCTTCTTCTCGAGGATATGCACGTATACCCGTTTCACCTCTTTTAAGTGACACATTTTCGCTATTACGTAATGGAATAATACACTTTATATTTGCAAAATTTTACATTATTATTAAAACTTTTTCATTTTAATCTAATATTATAATTTCTGATGTTTTTCACCTCCTACGATGGATTATTCAACTTTATGTTTTTTCAAAAGTTTGTTTATATTCATATAAATATGAAGTCTCGAAAGAAACAGTATTAAAAAATTTAATGAAATTTCAAGACAGCCGTCCGTCAAAGCCCGATAAAATATTCAAGCGTCTTTTTTACCGTAACATTCAATAAATCAAGCGCGCGCGCACACATCCCTAGATCCCAGGTAGTTCAATACACACACGCATTTGTATCTACAAATAGCCATAAGAAGCGGCGAGCTCGCGCGCGTCGAAGGAGTCAAAGGCGAACGCGTCAAAATTGAAAAATCGCCTTACGTCAAGCTCGCCGGCTTCTTTTCGGCGCGCACACATCCGGCCGCTCGGCTCGCATTTAATATAGGGGGGGCCTCTAAAACAAATGGTTATGTTTTTATAAAGACAATAACGCTCGTCTATCTATCACACGTCCGCGCAATATCGCCGCTCGGTGCCCATCGGATGTAATATTGAAATTTTATTTTTTTTCTCTCTCTCTCTCTCTCGGCTCCTCCTCTCTTTCGTAATACGAAAGTTATTTATGAAAACGTATATAGCGAGGGGCAATATGGGGTGACGGAGAGCGAGAGACGTTTGGATCTGATGGTGAGGAGATGCGATGGGTGGGAAGGATCGAGTGCACGTCAAAATCCGGCTGTATCGTTTATGCAATGCGAGATGCAATATAGCTTTTGCGTTGGATTGCGGGATTTTCAGGAGAGATGGGGAATGGCAATTTGACGGTTTTTTCGAATTGGACGTTCGATTTGGTTTGAACGGATGATGTGACTGTTTTGTCAAATTTTCATGTTTATTGTAAAACAATAATTTACAATAATCTTCTTAATAAAGGAAAGAAAAAAAAGTGTATAAAAAAGTCTAATGCGGATTTGCAGAGAAACATCAGATAAATAAAAATAACGCGATTAAATTCCGAGCAATCCAACAATTTACAGTCCGGAGCCTCGCACTTTAACGCTCCTCCAGCACAAAAGGCCAAATCGAATCTCATAATCCGGTCGACTCATTCCCAACCTCAGCCGCGCATCTCTAAAAATCATCTGGATTTTCGTCGTATCCCCGAGTGCGCCGGTAACAGCAGCCTCACATACGCGCACTACACTTCCCCGGGTATACTGCGCGCGCGGAGCGCAACGAAGCGACAGCTGTTCTTCGCTCGGGCGCAGTATTCGATTGTCTCGCTGCTTGATGATTGATGATAGTTTGGGGTAGCTGCTGCTGCTGCTGCTGGCTCTCCGACTTGACTTCTGCGTCCCCTCCTTTTTCCCTCCTTCCTCCTTCCTGCTTCCGACAATTTCGTCGATTTTCTAGGGTAGGAGAGAGAAAGAGGGATGCAACGGCAAAAATAGGAGAGTAACGAGAGAAAGCCTTTTTACCGGGGCGAGTTTTCTTGGGGAAAGTTGAATTTTTCGCGAGAGGACGGCGAAATTGCCGCGCGAAACGCTCGGTCTGATCTGGGACGAATTTTTAGCTCGCTGGGAATGTCGACGTGTATAAGCTACAGATGTTTTTGTTGGTTTTGAGGTCGGATTACTTTTGCGACATTTGGAACAGAGTTTTTCAGTAAACTTCATTAATCCTGAGTATATTGTTTATAAAATACCATCTGGAATGTTGTCAATTTCCAACTTAAACTCTAAACTCTTATACAAAACATATTACACCACTACAAAACAATGCATAAGCAAAAAAGCGTGCAAATCATACCACTTAAAATACAACTTTCCTCTCCTCCAACACAGAAGATAATACTAGTACCCACCTTGCCGCTCGGCATGCCGCGCATTCACCTACATCTCTCCAGGCTTCCGGCTCGCAGGGCGCGCGGCTATCTCCAGTCGTTTTCCTCCCGGCGCGATAACATTGTGCCACTCTAGGCTAAGGGACATGCATACATGTCCGCGCGCGCTATATTTTTGCCGAGTGGCCTTTCAGCTGCTCTCCTCGTTAGAGAGATTACGTATATTAAAACGTCTCGCGACTGAGGCAAGTGGAAATTTGAGGTAAGAAAGGGGGGAGGGGCGTTTACGGCGCGGTATTAACGGAGACGTAAAAGCAGTGAGTATTATTGCCGAGTTTGTTTAATACCGGTGTCTTTTCATGGCTCGAGATGTATGTGGAAGCTGGCGTAATCTGAGGGTTGGGAACCGTTTCTTTGTCGTTACGTTTTCCAAGATATTTTGTTTTTTTAAAAAAGGTTTATCTTTTATTACTAATTGCGATTTATATTAAAATACTATATTATTGTTGGTGTATTTCTGTAGAAAATACTTGAACAATTTTAATTAAAGTTTTTTGTGGGTCCCAAAAATAAATCAATTTGTGGCAATACTCATCACACCTGTTACTCTATT
>JAPYZA010007107.1:0-10443 GCA_030522685.1 Eupelmus azureus
AAGTAGTATAATAAAATAATATTTTCATTTTTACGAAAACATTAGTAGAGCAAATGAATAAATAAACGTTCAGTACTCTGTAATTCTAAATTATTAAGTACTCTATTCGCAATTTCGAGGTTTTGAATTTATAGTACTTCAACAAGACATTTAAATGATCTTACTCTCCGCTTTCTTGAAAATGGACTTAATCTACTTTTCCTGTAAATCCTCCATATATCATGAAATCGATATAAAGTATTTTAAATAAATTAAAGATAGGCATATCGCAAATGGATAATCTTCGTGCAAAATATAAATTGAATTTAATTTTTCTTACTCCTCCACATATCGCAAAAAATTAGCGACTTGCAGTCCATTTGCGATTAATATAACATAAATGTCACAACCTATGTATTTACTTTCTTTCAAGACTTTAATCAGTCGTCTCCGTGGAGGAGCAAATTCCTCATTTTCTCGAATCAATACCTACAATTCAATTTTCGAAGTGTCATAATCATTTCATATATATCTCATTGCGATTAAAAATTTTAAAAACAAAGCAAAGTATGTCTCACTCTGTACATCGGTAAAAAATTATAAGCTTGCAACTGATTTATATCGACTTTTCGTCGATAATACGTGTCCACCATAGTAACGATACATTGGCTAGTCTCAGCAACTTCATCAATCAGTAGTTCCACCAGTGTTTTTAATTGATTATTCGGTTGTGGATTAAAGTCTCTAAATTTCGAAAATTTTAAGAACTTTATTATAATACTAATTGAAATTAGTTACAATTCCAATTAATTAAATTTAATTAATAATTAAATAACCTGCTATCAGCGAAATGATTCAAGAGGAAAAATATACTAAAACTGTTTATCAAAAGCATTATATAAGAATAATCTTTCATATGACAAGCGAAATAACGTCCTTAACTCGTTTGCAAACTTGTTAGTGCAAAATTAGTTTATAAACTAAAGGATCTGTGCTTAAGTTTTCAGGTCAGACGATTTTTTATGTAAAGCATCGTAAATTTTGCACAGTCTCATTACCGTAGAAATTGTTTGGGCGTATTTAATTCACCGCTCCTTTCTCGACTGATTCATCGTTTGGAATTAGCCCTGCCTAATGAATAATTGATACCTTTTATGCATCGGGTGCATTAAACATTTTAGAAGTGCTTTAAAAACAATCAGAGGATTACACGTTGATAATATCGAGAGGATAATCTGATTAATTTATTAATATTTTTTCTGTTATAATATACATTTTGTTAGAATAAAAAAATTTTTCATGGTCATTATTATAAAAAAGTCATGTATGAAAAACATTTTGCGATTACTATGTCTAAAGTGATAATTACTTCTTGTCTTCGTATCCATAATACTGGAGTAAGACATAGCAGAAACTTATAACAAAATTAAATAAAATGCAATGGAAAAAACATGAATATTGAACAAATATTCAGTTCTGCTAAGAATTTCCAGTCTTTAAAATTTTTAAATACAAATAATCAAATTTTGCACCGAATTTGAAATTCAAAAATCAGTTGCAATAACAAAAGCTTATTTTTACATAAAATTCGAATGTAATTTCCAAACAACTAACATGTCAGTAAATTATCTCTCATCTGCATTGTTAAATTGTTTATCAAACTTAATATACATGTACTCAAAGAAGCAAACTTTTCACTTCCTACTTTAACCACACAATAAAAGACTATGACACTAACTATAATTCAAAAGTACATCAAATTTCTCACACAAGTATTAATTTCTTACTTTAATATAAAGAAACGCATATTAAATCAACCATACACACGCCCAAACATTCCAATACCGCAAACTAATCCCAAAAAAAACCATCCGACAAACCATCTTACATAACCCACCACAATCCACAGCAACAGATTACAGAGAAGAACGAAAGCTCAAAAGAGATTCGCCGATCGCGATGTGCAGCGCGCGGCGATATAATACGTGACGCAGCAGTGTCGGATGGAACTCGTTTTCCAGTCTCTCGGCAGTGTGTCGGCAGAAGGCGACGCGACAGTCAGTTATACTCACGTCGCGCGGCTAACAGTTTCATGTTTTACGTGTGCCTGGACGCGGGAGAGTTTGTTTAATTTGGTAATGAAAATCGCTGGAAGAGTGAATTTATAAGTTAGTGGTGCTAGCTTTTTGTTGACTGCAGCTGTTATCGGATGAATACGTCAGAAGCTTAGGATTATAGGTCAATGCGCCGGTGATTATAGACTAGTTCTAGTTTGGTAAAGATATCGGTTATGATAGTGTGTAATTCTTGCTGGATTGTTTAAACGTCGGTTTCAGCTTTGCGATTATGCGGTGAATTCAGTTTTTTATGATCTGTCTAGACTTTTTTATTTCAGCGTGCAGTCAATTGCAAATATGTTAATGCTGTTTTTTTTTATTAAAAAAAGTAGAATATCAGCCTTGACTGAAGTTTTTTGTCTGCGCTATGTTGCAGGTTCGCCACGAGAAATCTCGCTACGATGACTGATTTGGTGCGTGATATGGCTAAGGGTCCACTGGACGCCTACAGGAAGAAGGCCAGTTTCGACTGGAAATCGCTGAAAGTACACTTGGAAGGGGAGGAGTGTATTAAGTTTCAGGTAAAGGTTTCTTTTATTAGTTTAATTAAATAGATCGGTGGAGAAAATGTGTCGAGTCATACATAATAAATGCAGATCGATCGATTTGTTTATACCTACTGTGAATTATAGAAGAGTAGGGAAACTTTTTCTAAGTCATTATTGAAAGTTATATAGTGAAAATTTGAAAGCCGCTGCTCATCGAATTTTTATTTATAAATTCAAAAGAGTTTGAAATATTGACGAGTTGAAGTGCCGATTGTTGTCAGTCTTTTGTATTAAAAAAAATTCTAAACAGTTTTTTTTTAATTTTTTAAGAATATACTTTAAATAAATAATCAGGATCATTTTATAATGTCAAAATTTAAAATCCAGACTTGTTTACAACTTTTCACATCGCTTATCTTATTTATTGTTTACAATCGAGATAGCATTTTATCAACAATCGCGAATACTCCGTCAAATTGGATTGTCGCATTTCTAAAATTAAATTCATCATAAATTAAGCTTTACTTTTCGACCTCTGGACTGATAAACAAACATTTAATCTAATAAACGATCGCCTTTTACAGAACAAATTATGGTCGTTTATTGGCACCCATCCGGCATTCAAACGGTCCGCGAAAACTTTGACGCTGGATGAAGACAGGCGAAGGACAACCGCACAGATTCACGCAATCGTTGAAAATGATATCTTGGTAAGCCTAAATGCAGAATAACAATTTTTTTACTGCTCACTCAACAACTACATGATCAAATAATAATCGATTCACAGCCGATTGAAAACATCAGCTGGTTCAACTTATTGTTCTTCTACGATCCGTCGCCGCCTATCAAAATCGGAGTCATGTACGGAATGGTTCCTAATGTTCTGGTCGCGCTGGGCACGGAGCGACATATGAAATACATGGAGCAAATGGTCAATGGAAAAGTAAGAAAATGCGCTCAATTTAAAAATCACACATTCACTGAGAAAAAGGTATACTCGGAGCAAAAAGATCAATCCTTTTGAATGTTATCGTTTTGGTGGAAAATGAAATTTCTTAGATGCAAATAACTGGATCAAGAAGCAAGAATCGCGAGGTTCTTGCTTCAAACATTATTATGTCTTTGAAGCGAGAAGAATCCACTTGGTACAAGTAAATTTATTCTTGATTGAAAATCTCGATAAAATTAATTAATTTATTAGACTTCACTAATAGGAAATTCGTTTTGTATTTTCAAATAGATAGTTACTTGAATCATGACATTATATACTTGCTTCAAATGGATATGAATGAAACAGATTTTATACTCGCTTCAAGAGAAATACTGCTAGGACGTAAAACAAAATTATTTCCTCTAGAATCAAGTGGATTCTGTTTCCATCAAGATATTTTTTTTCTCGGTGTTTAATTTATCTTTGACACTTTTAATTCATGCGAGATTGATCTTATAATTTCAGTTCGCAGGATGCTTCGCCCTCACAGAAATAGCACATGGCACTAACGTTAAAGGAATGCGAACGCAAGCGACTTACGATCCGAAAACTCAGAACTTTATCCTACACACTCCGGACTTCGAGGCGGCGAAATGCTGGGTCGGTGGCTTAGGTATGACCAAACCGAATAAAAAACAAAAATCGCTTTCGCAGTCGTTAAAAATGGCCTAATGTATACAAATTTCAAGGCAAAACGTCTACGCACGCAATCGTCTACGCCAAGCTGATAACGCCGGACGGCAAGAATCACGGACTGCATCCTTTTGTCGTGAAAGTCCGTGAACCAGAGACGATGCTACCACCGAAGGGTGTAACCGTCGGTGACCTGGGCGAAAAGATTGCTCTTAACGGTGTTGATAACGGCTTCGTCATGTTCGACCATTATGCGATACCTAGAGACAGCTTGCTGAACAAAAGTGCGGATGTTACGCCAGATGGCAATTATGTGGCGGTCGTCAAGGACGAGAGTAAACGTTTCGGTAAGAGAGTTTATTAGAGGTATAGAGTTCGTTGTTTTTTTTCTTTTTTAACGGTGGCTTTTAACACTTAATTATACTGTGATTCTCAAAGGTGCATCGCTGGGTGCTCTGTCGGCTGGACGAGTGACCATAACTTCAATGTGTTCGGTATACACCTCATTGGCTACAACTATTGCCATTAGGTATTGTGCGTCGAGGAAGCAGTTCGGCCCGAACCCTGAAGAAGAATGGCCTGTTATAGAGTATCAAGTGCAGGTAATGCTTCGTCAAGCGTATTTTATAAATTTGTTGTTAGCTACTCATTAAAATTTGTTGAATTTTACATTTCTTTTTTTTTTCTCAGCAAGGACGACTGATACCCCATTTGGCAGCTGCATATGCAATGAAGATATTTTCTTCCGAATTTTCTAAAGTTATGAAGAGTTTTCAGGATAGCTTGTTTGCGGGAGAAAGTAGCGATCTTATTACAGCATTAGGAATGGAAATCCATGCGCTGTCCTCTGCAACGAAACCTCTTTGCGCGTGGACGGGTCGAGATGCGATACAAGATTGTCGCGAGTCTTGTGGAGGTCACGGCTACTTGAAAGGTAAAATTAATTACTTCTTTTTAATGCTTTGTTTAAAAAAAAGTCAATATTTAATAAAACCTATACTTCTTTCGTTACAGTATCTCGATTGGGTGTCATCAAACAAGAGCATGATGCAAACTGTACCTATGAAGGAGAAGGCAACGTACTTATTCAGCAAGCGAGTAATTGGCTTTTGAATCAATACATAGGAGTGTTAAAGGGTAAAAGCATTCCGTCACCCCTTGAATCAGCCAAATTTTTAGAGAATACTGATGAAATTCTAAAATTAAAGTTCGATTGTCGCACAGTCGATGAAGTTTTGGGACTAGAAAGTAAGTTAAAGTGAAACATAGAAAAAGATGAAATATAAAATTAAATAAATTTTTTAATAAATGTTCATACTTTCATTTTCAGATCTACTGGTGTGTTTAAGGTGGATTACTTGTTACTATATGAAAAAAACCTATGAACTTGTTAAGCTTTTCAAAAAAAGTGGAAGCAGTGATTTTGTTATAAGGAATGATTCACAACTTTTCAATGCTAAGACTTTATCCTTAGTTTATGGAGAGGTAATTAATATTAAGAAAAAAAATATTTTCTTATAAAATCAATATTTTTTTACTTTTTCATATTCAAATATGTTTTTATCATTATAGCATGCATTAACGCAACAATTTATCAAAAACAATAACAATCCGGTATATGAAGACAATGAAAGGAGAGTGTTAAATAAATTATGTTCTCTATATGCTGCATGGAACATTGAAAAGAGGCTTGGTGATTTCTATGCAGGAGGATTTGCATCACCTGATAGCAAAATGGACGTTTTACTCAGAGAGGGTATTATTCGAATGTGTAAAGAATTAGTTAATGAAGCTATATCATTGGTTGACGTATTGGCACCGCCTGATTTTATAATTAACTCACCTTTAGGAATGTCAGATGGAAATGTAATATAATGAAAGCATATATAAGCAAAACATAATTATAGTAAAAATGAACATTTAAAAAATGATTTGTTTTTTTTCTAGGTATATAAAAATTTAGAGGAAGCTATTAAGAGGGATCCGCAGTGCTTAGAACGGCCATCGTGGTGGCGAGAAATATTAAAAGCGAAATTGTGATAACTGGTGCTATGGGACTTGAATATATAAAAAATTTTATGGTATTTGCTATAAATTTTATATCAAATTTTTATATAAATGTTTATATTTAATCTGTTTACTTTTATATACATGTACAAACATCAAATATTTATAAATAGATCAAAAATTTAAATACATTTTTTATCTTTAATATCGACAGTTATGGTGTGTGCGTTAGGTGACTATTTTGTTCATCTATTTTTTTAAAAGCCATTGATCTCAATTCCATTGAATATAACTTAAAATAAAATGGAATTTTATGAATAGTCTTACTTTTTCTATATCACAATGTTTATAATTTTATAATTCTGTGTGCTTGTTTGATTTTTCTTGTGCAAAAGTAGCTGTATCAACTTCCTCGAACCATTCTTTGTAGATATGTTCTGGATCTATCATCCAAAATTTGTGGAAAGAAATAGGTTCTTGGGATGCAAGGTACGCAGTTGCATAATCTACAGGTCTTGCCTATACAAAATTTTAAATTATTTAAATTAAAAAATAATTTTTGGTATTTTAATATATTCTTAAATAAATTGGTGTAAAAATTACTTGATGAAATAATTGAGAGTGTGTAACTTTTACTCCCAAATGTGCTAAGCATACTCCAAAAAGAAACATATCGTCTGGTGTTGTTGCAGTAGGGCAGTCACAAACACCAGGTCTAACAATTTGTTGTACAAGAGGAGTAGATAAAACTACCCCAGATCCACCAGTTAAATAATCATAACCATGAATTTTCGTTGTTCTATATCCATATCTTTCACCAAGTGCTAAGATCTTTTCTGGATTGTAGCAAGTTAATAAATTTAACAAACGTGCCAAGCTAAAAATCAAAGTAGATTTAATAAAATTATTTTTTATATAATTAACTGTTTAAACTCTCTAAATTACCTTAGCATTGTATCATCATCAGTAATTAATAACCAATCTAAATTTTTTTCTTCAAGTATAGGTGCAACATATTTTAAAATTGCATAAGTTTTTGCACAATGTCCCTGATCAGTTTTAGGAACAATATGTCCATCTACTAAATTGTCATCTATAAATTATCATTTAAATTATTAAAATTCGAAAATCGCGTCAGTTTTCTTGCATTTATGGTCATAGGTCTGGATGTTGCAGGGTAAATATGTAAAAGAATTTAAAAAATACCTAATTGATCCGTAAAAAATCCTATGTTTTCTGCATATTTTGTCCATGTTTTACGAATTACAGAAAGTCTTTCCGCATGATATTTAGAACAAGTTTTAACAGCAACATAAACGTTTTGTTGAGTTGCTTTTCCCTAAAAAGTGAAAATTGTTAAACAAGAACCAACTTATATTTATTCGTTTTTTCTAAAATAAACCTACACATGGATAAAATGGTTTGGGATATGTAGCACAATTTTCATTCGAAACAACACAAAATTCTGGCAGATGAGTTAATCGAGCACCCTTACTTTCATTTAAAACAAAAGTAGAAAATTCATATGAAGCATCAACAGAGAAATCAACATTACTAGATATAAAATTTCTAGCCTTGTTAGTCAAGCTACAATATTAAAAGCTTATTAAAATCTTTGTGTAATTAAATAGATAAAAAACAAAAATATTTTTATAATACCTTGTAAATAAATGTTTTGATATTGCAAAACCAGAAGCTAAATTTGGATATTTAAACTTCTTTGTATGTTCTGCATAATGATGTATTACGGTAGGTTCTTTGTCATACAAAGCATGCCCAAGCCATAAATTCTGTAAGAAAATTTTTAAATTTAACATACAAGTTATATTTATATTTAAAAATAATTAAAATTTACAACATACTTTATAGATATCTACATCATATTTATCTAATATGTGCAAAAGTTTATTTAATCGGATAACTGTGTTTTCAGTACAAAATATGTACCAAGTTGCAGAAACATTTTCATTAGCTAAATAAGCAATTAATGGAACGATTGTCCAGGATCCATATATATCTAATGAATGTGTCAAGATAATTTTAGGCAATTCCTAATTAAGCAAAAATTTTTAATATAATATTGTGCAAAGATAATTATAAATAACATATAAGTAGAAATTATATTTTTTTGACCTTTTCCATTGCTTTTGATTGTTCGAGAATCTCAGATTCCAATAATGTTGCTTGTGCAGCATTGTAGCCTTCTTCTTGACTTAAAATTACTATCACCAAATCAGAAGGCTCTACAAATTAAAATTTTAATATTCAAAGATTAGATAATATTGTCATAAGAACTAAAGTAACAGATATAAAACAATAATTTTTCATAACTATGTATACTTACCTAATGCAGTTGTAGCAGTAATTGACAAGTATGAATAAATAATTAAAAACTCTAACCTAATATTCAACATATTTACAAGTACCCTAAATTGTCCCTGTAAAAAATTCTAAATTAGAATCAGTGTGAATACAGGCTGCCTAATTTTCTATTTATTTATTATTTTAAAAAAATATTTCTGTGACATTGCACTATTATGAAAAGCTAATTGAAAATTTAATTATCTTATTTTTTATTTTAGAACATGCCAAATCCCTCTTAATTACAAAAAGTTAAACATAATAAAATTTTGATTAAAAACCTGTAATAATTTTTTCACATGACATTAAAAAAAAACACACATTTTTAATAAATTATCAAAGTAAAAACAATAATATTACAAAACGCCTAGTCTTTTTAAACAATATTCACAAATTTACCTTCTATAGCTGCTCCCTTAGCAAAAATCATCACAATTTTCAACAATCCATGCTTTTGTTATGGTTTTCTCTTCCCCACTATCAGCGGGGTCGATCGAGATGAATCGATCTTATCTACCATTAGGTAGTTTCGGTTAGGAGCTTATCTAAGCGAATAACCGGAAAATCGGAAACACATGGTACGAGGATAAACAACAAAATCAAGTAAGCATCTGAAAAAGCAACCAAGCAATATAACCATCTCGCCCAGTTCCAAATTTAACCATAAAACAACACTGTCTAAAACTCACGCAATCCTCGAAATTCTCAAACATCCTCGCCGCAATCTAATAATTTCCAAACTTTTCGTCCCATCTGATTTCTCCAATACACAATATCATCACAAACATCCACTTGACTTCCTGCGTCCGACGTTAACGACGCGTCACTCGCTCCAAAAAACCAACCCTTCCTCTCCAAAACAACCCACTCCCCAACCCTCAACACACCATCCCACCCTCACCTACATCCTCGCCAACCCAAAACCCCAATCCCAAATCCCTCCCCATACCCCAAAACACCCCAATCCCTTCAAACTCCAAAAGTGACGAACCGTCACTTTTCGAACCGTCAGATAACCATACACGCAGAGGTCGCGCCTATCGAGCAGCTCTCGTCCGCTTTCCGCGAGACGTCCCCTCATTAGTTTCGTCGCCATCACAGCGACGAGGTCGCGACTCTTTTCACCGTCTCCTCTGCGTGGTGTCGATCCGCGCGCTCCGTCATCCATCCTCTCGTCGATCCATCGTCGACCGGGAGGCTCGCTCTAGCTCCTGCAGAGCCTTCCCCCTCATCTACTCGTACGCTGCAACCTCGAGTCTCCTAGAAAATACCTTCCCTCTTGAATCAGAACAATACAGTGCCAGAGTATTCTCCGTGGACAGAAAGTGAAAAAGGTCTATATATAGATAAGTAAGTAGCCGTGTGTCGTCGCGTCGTAGAGAAGCGCGATAGCTGAGCGGTTCTCGCCGGAGGGGGCGAGTCGGCGGTTGATAGGCTAGCTCTAAGGGAGTAATCGAAAGACTGGTCTTTTGGTTGCTGAGACTCGTTTCTTCCTACGGCTGTCGATGAACATGGATTACTGAAAGGAAAATGAAGGGTCTGCAGCAAGCTTACGTTTCTCCATACGGAGTGGAAAGCAGCCTCGGCTCTCGGCTTGGCGGAGTTTGTTCATCAGCTGGTGAAAACGGCAGACGAGGAGCGTCGCCTCGTTATTTCAATGGACAAGAAGAACAAGTACCACCAGCCCAGCGCCAAGGGTGCACCTACTGACGCGAAGAAGAATCAAGGTGAGAGAGAGAGAGAGAGAGTCGTGTGTTTGTGTGTGTTCCGAGTTCGCCATGTCCGTGCGCGAGTAACTATATACTCGCGATTCTCACAACGTCAGCCTCACATTGACGGAGCTGTTATGTTGGGAGATTGTTTTTTT
>JAPYZA010007108.1:0-23342 GCA_030522685.1 Eupelmus azureus
CCTTAAAAATCCGCCACTGTAAAACCTCAAAGTTTCACTAAAATTAGTGTCTTGGAGGTAGGGACTTCTCTTTGTTAATTAAAAGTATTATATAATAAATATGAAACTTTTTTAACATGGCTGAATAATTTTTTAAAACAAAATCATTAACTGCCCCCCACGGGGGGCCCCTTGATGGTACGGGGCAGCGTGGCGCAGCTACCTTAAATATGTTGAAAACTTGTTTTGAAATCGTTGCTCCTAAAAAGAACTAGTAATTTTCATTTCTTGTCGCGAAAAGGGATACATTTTGTACTCTCTAAAAGTTAAGGAATAAATCCATGCCAGAATTTACTCCTTAGCTTTATTTATTTATTTTATGTCAATCCTTTCTGAAAGAAATTTTTATAAGGCTTTAGGAATCGGTTTATAGTACCAAAAAATGAAGCTCAGTAATCTTCGTTTAATACTGTAGGTCTTTGTTTTAAAAAAGTTAGCTAAAGTTAGTTTATTCAAATTAAGTCATTTCTCCAAAATCTGTTACAAGCACTATGGTTTATTAATTTACATAATAACGATTATATCGTAAAATTTTCCTAAAAAGAAAAAAGTAGATAGTCTAAGCTTTACTTGGATATAATGTTTTACCAGGATATCTAAGCAAAGTAATAACATTTTACCCGTAGAATGAGGCTAATCGAGCAAATTGCAAAAAATTGTTATTAAATTCTTTATTTTTTTCTCGGGCATCTACGATAGTGTAACAGCTTACTCAAAAACCCCTAGAAAAAGAATAAAAAATTTAATAATAAAATGTGGAATTTGCTCTATTAACTATACTGCTCCATTAGCCCCATTTTACGATAATACACTTATAAAGTTGTATTCGTAAAAATCAACTAATTTAAAATAAAATCTAAGATTTTTAGAACAAAGATCGATGTTAGATCAATGGAGAAAAGTAAGTTTGATTTTTTGGCAACAAAAATCGAACATTGATCGAAATTGCAATTTCATAAGTTTCATATAAAGTTCGTGAAAATCATCAACTTTCACTGATTTTGCCAGCTCGAGTAATTCATGCATACAATTATCAAATTACTTTGGCCCATCCGTCTATTATCCCCGATCGCATTTCCATAAAAAATAATCGAACATAAAAATAATACTATTGCAAAGTAATAAATATATATAAAGTCTGCAGCAAAGAGCTCGTAATCAGTATGATCAGCTAGAGCGGGGAATGGTTCTTAACTAGGTGTGGAAAATAAGTGCGGCGCTCTCGCTTGCACCGAGCAATTTCGTGTAAAGCGCTTAATGAATTTTTAAAGAGCGAGCCGCGCGCGCATTACGGCAAATACATATATAGCTATAGCCAATAGAGCTGCTCGGGCGAGCTTGACGATTACCAAGAAATCAGAAAGGAAGAGGCGCTCGCCACGCGTATTTAGCGTGCATCTATAATGGAAGAGTTGTAGGCAAAGTATATGCATAAACAAGAGGCTCCGCTCTCTGTCTCGGTCCCCGCTGCTGCTACACGTTACGCTTGGCGCTCGGTGTGTAAAGACCAGACCTGTCTGTCCCTCCTGTATCGCGATCTATTATTATTCAGTCGCGCGCGCGAGCGAGACTCCGGCTTGCCATTACACACTATATACTCTTGGCAGCTCTTATAAAGCTGACACTGCTAAACTGTCTGCTCTCCGGGGCGCGCAGTAGCCTCTGCACGAGCTATCGCGTCCTATCTTTGGAAATTATAGCTTTTCGAGCCTCTCAAACTTTGCTTGCAACTTATATTTTCAGCGTCAGGCGCGAGCTCTCGAGAGACACTGTTATTTCTTGCTTAATTGCGACTTGCGCGAGCAGTTTAATCAATTACCGAGCAACATTTGTTGCAGAGTCGCGCGCGGCATCAGATTAAACTAATGAGAAAATTATTGTAACTTGATCTCGGGTGAAGCAGACTCCAGGTTCACACGTGTTGGGTTTTTTTTTTGAAAACTCGGCCGGCACGCTTCTTACCTTCGTATTTATTTGCCAGTGTAGCTACTCCTTTTTGCGTGCGCTCCTGGCTACCGAAACAAGGTCACTCGCCCCGAGTTGCTAGCTCTCTTTCTCGCTCGCTCGGTAAGCTCTGTCGAAGTGGGTGAGAACGAGAGAGGGAGAGGGGGGGAGGGGACTAGTGGTAACATGCTAAGGGCTTTCGTGACTTTTCGCGCGAGGCTTTTAACGTGATTTTTATCAATTTGCCGAGTGTGCTCGCTCCGTCCGCTTGATTCCCGCGCCCCTTTTCCTCGCTCTTCCTCCCTAATTCCTTCTCTTTCTCTCTCTCTTTCGGTTCGATGCTCGCTCGCATCTCTCAAGGAGGCCAGAATGATTTTTGCTGCTCGAATGGACGCGTTTTGGATAAGAATTCGGCTGTTGCTGATGGAAAAATGTGATGTAAAAAATCATGTTCAGTACGTTTTTATGAAAGTACGTAAAGTAACTTGAATTTTTTTTATTCTTCAAATAGAAAGCATAAAAAATGTTTTACAAACATTGTTTATGCTTTTTTCATTCAATGGTCAGATAGTTAAATTGAATTGACGACCAAAACAATTCACTTCAAGAAATGACGATTAATTGTTAAAAACGAAAATCTGTTATGATGATATAAAACATTTTTTAAAGCATTGTGAAATTATTATCTTTAATATTTATTAAATAAGGATCAGCTGTCCGACATTATCTCATTTAAAATTCAACTTGATTTCGACATAAAATCAGTCATATAAAATTCTTTCGTCGTTTTATGGAATAAAATACGTACTTTTTTCCCGTCTGCGTAAACAAAAACACGTTTTCTGTCCTCGGAACAATAAAGTATTGTGTAATCGACAAATAACACATTATTCGGGAAGATTACTTTCTTGCTTACAGTATCATCATGTACTATTTATTTTAAAATAGATGCACGAATTTTGCGTTTTTTGACTTCAAAATCGACCGTAAAGTCAAGTTTTTCCAAATCAGTAGCGGGTGAAAATATATTTCGCAACGCCTGCGCGATTTTCAACGTTTATTCACCCGTATCAGTGGTATAAATGTATATGTAAACGTTTTCATGCTGTATATGTTATATATAGACGTCTTTACATCATATATGGGCAATTCCAGTCATATATGAGCAATTCTATACTATGAGAAATTTCACGTCAACTATAGCTAATGACAATTCCAGATCAACAATATTTATGGACAAGTCGAAGTCAACTATATAGTGGATAATTCACGTTCAATTTAAGTAATACGTATTTTTTAATGATACGCGTATTTGTCGAGTCAAAAACCATTACCTTATTCTCATTTTTCAATCGATATATGCATTACAAAAAATATGATGTTCACCAAAGGCAAATGGATCTTTTTGCTATAGCGTAGCTGCTTTACGAATCGTTTTTGGCTTGCAATACGCACTCGCACTATTAGTATTGCAAATTCCTCAGATGATTCTCACGTAAATTTTTAAAAATAATTTATAACAAATCGAAACAGTGGTTTAGTCAATTTTAGAACATGATTTTTTATTTCATAATGCCACGTGATTTGTCACGGTTAATCACGTAATTTTTTTTACTAAAGCAAAGTTAGGTAAAAAAGTCCACTTTACAACTCTGATAAATAAGATACTCTTTTACACAGATTTGAAGACGTGATGTAGATATTTCCTAATCTCAAATATTTTTAATTAATAAAAATAGCATCATTTGGATGAAACATCAAATTATTACGAAAAAATAAGACCAATAGTTACAACTAAACCCTCAAAAAAGATAGTTATTCGGTATAGTGAGCTATAGTGGCTTTCATATGATTACACGCTCAATAAATCGGCAAAATAAATGTATTATTTTTATAAAATTTTCTCCAAAGTATTGTAAAAATCCGGTTTTCAGAGATCAAGAGCTCTATTCATCAGTACATCTTCAAAATTAAACAAAATATCGAATTCAATTCGCCGAAATGTTGTTTGAATTTAAAAAAATTGTGAAACCTAATTTCATTTTCTTTTCAGAATGAATAGCCCCTGACACTTTAAATGAATCTACAAGGAATCTGAATAAAATTGTACTAAGAGAAGAATCTGGAAAATTTAAATATTGGTGAATGAAGCTCTCCAGTTATGTCTATACTTTGTAGAACATTTTGTAAGACGATATGGTACTTTTTGCAGGACGTTTTATAAATTATCCTCCACTTGCAGTAAAATTTCTATAAAGTATCATAATTTGCTTGTATTTTTACAGCCTATGGAAACATCACTGACCAGTACTGCAATCTTCCCAAAGATTCATCTCTCACAGCATTAAAAGCGTAACGTCTCTGGTCAGCTGAAGGAATGCATCCCATTGAACTTACAGCAATAAATCTCATCTTTTCGAGAAGACGCGGCTAAGGAGGCCTAGAAGATATGGATTTTGAATTTCAATTAGACGGCGAGCTCGTTCGGCTTCGGTATAATTTGCAAGCCCGAAGCTCTCTCGCGGCGGTGCGCCGTTCGGCAGGATGAAAGGGGGCGCTATAGCTCGCGCTCGGCGTTATATGCGCGCCGGGATGAAATTGAAAGAAATCCGGCCCTCGTAATAATAATTAATCCGCGAGGCGCATTAATATCAGAGAGAGCGAGGGAGAGGAGAGAAGGAACGAGTTGAGCTCTCAATTACACGGAAGAGTTATGAAGAGAGAGAGCCGGGGCAAAAACGAGATCCGCGACGAAGGAGAAGAAGAGGAGGAGGAAGGGCGAAGGGCGCGAGAGAGGAAGGTTTGCCCCGGGGCTGCGCGCTTCGTTCATATAGATATAGAGCCGAGGGATCGGCCGATTGTGTCTTCATTAGAGGCTATTAATTGTCAAAAGCTGTCACATAATTCAATTGGGGCCCCGGAGAGGATTATCTCTCGCTCATCGCATGATGAGCCGAGGCGAGCGCGAGAGCCCGAGACAAAGAGAGGACCGAGAGGCCAAGGGCCAAGCAAACAGCCCCTTGGCTAAAGTATATAAGCGATGCAAGAGGTGCGGGGCCTCTTTCTAATGTATACACTCGCTCGGACTCGGGTAGATCATAACTGCATTGAAATTACGAGAGGCTGCGGTTTATTTAATACTGACGGATCAAACCGATCGACTCAATAACGCAAACAAGCTCAGCAAGCATAAAAAAAAATCGACTTTTCAAGGTTCCATCAGCTCCAGCCATGCCAGCTATCTCTCCATTCCCGTCATTGAGAAAGAGAGAGCTCTCGGGTAAGGTCAATTTCGTCGGTGTGCAGGCAACGCGCACGCAGAGAGAGTGCCTAGCGTGACCGACACGTGTTGAACGCACACTGTACAGTCCGCAAGTAGAGTCGAGAGAGAGGCGCTTGCGGGGCTGGCACGCTCCCGGCTTGCGCGCGACTCGGGAGCATGCAAACAGTCTCTCTTTCTCCTCGGCTCGCGGCTGTCATTGACCACTTGCGCCCCTTATAGACGACACATTATCGCCGCTGCTACTGCATGCGAGCTCTAAGGCACGCTCAGCGGGCTTATCTAGGTTTGAGAGCGAGCTTTGCTTCTGCTTGTCTCTGCGTGTGTGTAACGGTGTATTTGCCTTTGTATTATGTTTAGCCGAATTTGGAAAAATCAATGGTTACTCACCTGATGGAAGCCTAGGTAACTCTCTATGCTGTGGGTAGCGAAGAAAACCTCCCCGTCGCAGGTCAAAATCAGCAGGAAGCCGTTCAACGCCTGCAATTCATAAATCCACATTACACCTCAGCGTAACCACAAACACAATCATATCCCTACAACTCAAACATCGAAAATCGCTTCCATATTGCGCAAGTATGGGCGTACATAGGAGGGTGTCGCTGGCCGCGTAATCGGCGCGCTTAATCGCCGCCGCGGCGGCGGGGGGGCAAATCCGTGCAGTCATATAGGATGGCTTTTCTGGGGCGCGATCTCGCATGCGCGCGCGCGCTGGCTCCGGGATGCTGCCGCGGCGCTCCGATTGGCCGGCCGGCGCGTCGATACCACGCTTAGCTCTCGGAAGGGGCGCTGCTAATGGGATTTGTCAATCGCCGAGCGAGACCAACCCCCTCGATCGACTATATACATCGAGCTCACCCCTCTTCTCTGTGTATACATGTACAAAAAAACGTGGAGATAGAAATGGAGTCGCTCTGCGATCTCGTTTCCATAACGAGATTTTTTCTTTCTTTGAAACTCGCGGCGCGAGTGTATATACGAAAAAGCGCGAAAGCCATAGGGATGAGCGAGTCTGGTGTGCTTAGTCGAGTGGTCGCGTCGTGGCAGGTAACCAAGCGCCCGTAGCCAAGGCAGCCGCGCCAGCCGATCAATAAGCTAAGGACTATATAGCAGCGGCAGCCGCAGCGCCCCCCGCCATACACCCCCGCCGGCGGCCTCCAACGCCCCACGGCCACTTATATTCCTCGGCGGCTCCTTGCGGAGAGCTGTATATATATACACACACGGACAGCGGAGATTTTTCAAGCGCTAAAACCGGGAGATATCCGCAACGACTCTAGCTGCTCGTGCGAATAAAGCTCACGGGCTTTGAATGTACTTACGGGCCTCTCGTGTATACGTATAGGCGCGAGTATAGCGAGGGACGAGAGAAGGAGGAAGGAGCGGATAAAAATGGTGTGCGGGTGCATGTAGCGCATAGATGCGCAGCTGACAGAGTTCCCATTACGTATAGTTGAGAGAGCGAGCTGGCGCGCGCGGGCCGTGTGACATATCGGCGAAATTAATGGCTAGCTCGCGCGATCGGAGCGCTCGCTTGCCCGTGAGCGTGCAGAGAGCGCGGACATGCAAGCATCAGCAACAAGTAAGACCTTGCTGCACGCTCTCTTTCTCTCTCGTGGCTTTAGTCGCTCTCAGAGCGCAAGCACACAAAGAGCGAGAAGGAGAGAAAACAATCCGGCTCTCTCGCACGAGCGAGCGCTAGAAAAAGACTGGGCGCAGAAAAATCCGAGAGGCAGAGGAGCGGTGTCAGCGTGAGGCCATCGGCGAGCGGCCCCGAGCCCGCCGCCTGATATTAATGACGATCGTAAAAAAAGAGAGCCCGGCTAACGACCGGCCGGGCCCGCAATAAGAGCAGCGCGCGCGCGCGCCGAGCGAGTCGAAAATTAGGCAAACAGCTGAGAGCTTATTATAAAATCATTAGAATCGCCGCAGCCGCCCCTGGATCGAGCAGCTCCGTTCCGAGAACTGCACGCGAGAGTCTCGCTAAATTTTCGGACTTTTCAAGTATATTATTCGCATCTGATATACAAGTGTATATTGAGTGGAAGGAAAATCAGGGGCGTGTGTAATTGCTCAGTGCTCTTTGTCTCGCATGCCCCGGCGCCATTAATCGAGCCGCGGCTCATAGACGAGCCGGAGCTTTTTTCGCGGATCACCGCTGGGCCCCGGCCAGTTTTTAATATCGCGCCCCGGCTGGATTTATCGTTTATTATTGGCGACCGATGGGGAATTTATACCGAGATTTATCGGGAGCGCGGGCAAGATTTATCATCGGGGCCCAGAGGAGAGGGAGCGTATATATATGTAAGAGAGGATGAAGAAGGGCCCTCCCCTGGTGCGCCCGCAATTGAGAGATCAGAGGAGTTTGGTAGATTTACCTGCAGGAACATTTCACCGTCCAGGTGCTGGTGGTCGTAGGCGGCGAGAGCGGCCAGCTCGCGGGCCCGGTAGTGCGAGTCGTGGTGCGAGGTCTCCTCCTTCTCCTTGTGCATCACAACTGAAACATTACGAATTTCGATGAATTTTTCCTTTTTTTTGGTTTTTTATCAATGATTATACTGGAGAAAATATTTCTTTAGGTTTCCTAATTCAACTGAGCTAAGACTCTTTTGATATATTAGAAGAAAAACTCCGTGAAATATCGGAGAAACTCCTTTTTGCTAAGTAAAAGTAGCGAACGGTTTAAAAGCAAAAATAGCAAATTCAGCTGTTATAAAGGAGATTCTCCGATTTTTAAACGGAAAAATTCCTTTTCGAACCCACAGCAAAAATAGCTAATACTCTTTATGAAAATTTGCTCAAATTTTAGGAAACTTAACAAAATATTTTTTTCAGCGTATATACATACACACAAACATACATGCCTCCCCTCGAGCATTTTCCTGCATTCTAATGAAGGTATTAAGAAGGAGAAAGGGGGGTACACGCGAGCGAGAGATAGAGCAGGTGTCCCGATCGAGCTGCAGACGGAGCGAGAGGAAGTGTCACTCCAGCGCAGCGGCGCGTGAAAGGCAGCAGCAGCGCCGAGTCACCGATACACCTATATGCATACGTATACGACTGCGGTGTGTGTATATATACGCCGAATCGACCTCACCCCGCCGCTGGCAGCCCCCCTTTTTTTGCTCGACTGTGTATACGCCTAATTTTACCTGGCCCTTTTTTACCCCTGGTTTTATCACCGAAATTAACTGACGCGCTCGACGCTGGCTGCCGCATAAAGTATACGCTTGCCGGTCGTCTGTCGTTTTTTCTCTTTTATAGAGTGGATTGTTGAGGAACTGTCTTCAGCGTTAACATCTCTCTCGTTTCTGAAACGCTTCGAAAAACATCCGCGTGTAAAAAGCAATATCGTATAACAACGTAAAAATCAAGACAGAAACGTCGAGGCACTTATTCATCAAGAATAAATCGTCACGCGACAAAACCGAGGCTCGTTGGAGCGCTCGCATCTCCTGTTTTTCCACTCCCGATCGCAACTGCGCATAACCCATCCTTCAAATAAAAAATCCCCAATCGTGCAATTACCGCGTTTAGCGGGAGATCCATAACAGAGCGAGAAAAGTAAAGGGCTGCTCGAGCCGAGCGAAAAAGCCGGGGAGAGAAAAGAGAGCAGCGCTGCGTGATGCGCGCAAATTCAAGTGACCGCCGCAGGGCGCAGAGCCATTCCGCGTTTCTCTTCCGCCCTTTAAGCCCGGCCGCTTAACTAAAAGAACGCGAGATGCGCAGCAATCGGATCTGGAAATTTTTGACCCGCGGCGGGCGTAAGTGTATAAGCAAAGCTCGCGTCGGCGGCATTTAGACTTTTCGCGCTCGGGATATACTTCTTTTCTCCGCCGATTCGAGTAACAAGGCGCAGGTGTATACCCCGGCCTTTTTGCCATAGCGACGCCCGGAGCTCGTACTAAAAATTTTTCAAGATTCGGAAAAAAGCCTACGCATACCTCCTCGAGTACAAACCCGTAAATGAAAAAAGGGCGTCGCTCGCGTGCCGGCCACCTAGCTCGTCCCCTCCATCATCCTCTAGCCTCTGCCATCCATAAAAGAGGTGGTGATCGGAGCAAATAATGACGCTGCACCGATACACAGGCCAACCCGTCCCTTTTCCATCTACACAGCGCTCGGCGGGACGATTGCAGCCTGCCGCCGTGAAAAGGATGACTCGGCGGCCCCCGAGCCGAATGGTTAATTGAGCGATTATCCGCGAGCGGGCGCGATCCGTCGAACGATGATTAATGGAGCGCGTGAGCACCGGCACGCGCCGGCCGGATTCTCCCCGAGTCATCTAGGAGGGGACGCAATCAATTTTTTTCCTTTTTTCCCCCGCAATCGGGCAGCCGAGCCTTTGTGTGCTCGTTTTCGTGGCTCGTTGGAAGTGCGTTAATCAATCGTTAACGGCGTTATTCGCTCTTTTTTTTTAAGATTATTTCCGCTTTTGGAGATGGAATCAATCGCTTCGCGCCTGTCGGGGAGCTGTTATCCGATGGTTATTAATTGAGCCGTGAGGAAGGTTCAACTGTCCCACGCTCTATATATCTGTATCTATATTATACGTTCCTACTTACTTTTTTATCACGAAATTTTGATTAGCATTCCGAGCGAACGTAAAGAGCGCGTTTATCGACTCTATCTCAGCGTCGGCATATATACAGGAGCATAATTTATCCGGCTGCCCGAGCGCGCAGTCGTCTCCTGCGCACAATTAAAGATCTCAAAAGGTGGGCCGCCGGTGGTAATCCGTCGGATAACCAAGAGAGAGCGGCCCGCCCTATCCCTGTAAGCGCGATACAAATCTCCTCGTTATATACATATACATATACATATAGGAGAGTAGTGGAGGGGAGGAATATGCTTTTCGACGTAGTCAAGCAGCTGACCCGAAGCCACCGCGCAATTAGCTCGCTCGGGCTAATCGACGCCCTCTGATACGCAAGCTAGTGTATATATCGCGTTTCGGCATTCCCAACTATTCATTTATCGCGAGCGAAAAGAAGGTATATACGTAACGCCATTAGTTTCTTTCGTTAAAAGTAATCGTATCACATGCGAGGAAATTAATTACCCGTATAACAACGTATAAAGGATTCCAGCGCTGGTTACACGCGCGCGCGCATAAGTAATACGCGGCAAATATTTTGCCCGCTCGGCGCTAACTAGAATGAATCGCGGCGATTTTTCGGCCGACGATGGCGAAAAAAGGCGAGACCCGGGCAGAAGCCGCTGGCGCGACAAACGGGAGACTAATGCCTGCCGAAGTCGGCTAACAATGCCGGGGGCATTAGTTAACTGAAATAATTTCGGCGCGCGCGAAAAGGTGCAGAGTAGGAGGAGTATACAGCTGTGTGTGAGAGAGAGAGGGCAGAATAAATTGGCCGCCGAGAGTTTTAACAAGTTTATATATATAAGCTCGCTCTTGCTCGGCTCGAGCTATTAATCTCGCGGTTAGTTTGTTAGTTAGTGGGGGCGCTCGACGATAAATACGCGCCGGATGATTTTTTAACGCGGCCAAGCGCTAATTGTTATTTACGAGGGGATATAAAGCACGGCAAGAGAGCGGGCCTTTATATTAAGCGCGGCCCGATGAGAACGCGCCTAATTGAAAAAGAATCGCGCAGTCCACTTATGCAGGCGGCAATGACGAGCTCCTTGAAATATTTTGAGAAATCAGACGCCGGAGAGCGCCTGGCTTTCTCTCTCTCTCTCGATCAATGACAAGACCGCTGCGCAGTAGGCTCTCGCTTTTGGCTGCAGGCAGCCGCTGGGTCGATAAACCGAGCGCGAGCTAGCTCTGAGGAGGCGCTGCACTACTGCTCCCCGTGTGTGTCGTATACACACTCGGCTCTCTCTCTCTGCAGCTTTCGCCGATTTCGTTTGACCTCGCGGCCAGCTCCCCCGGCCGCCCCCGCGAGCTACACCCCCGCGGACTACTCGCTTCTACTTCTTTTGTCTTTGGAGTTTTGTAGATTTAGGGGAACGGGATTTGAGAAATTTTTTTGGTTTTTATACTCTGCTTTGGTCTGATGGAAAAATTACTACTATTTTCCTCTGCTCGCGGTAGGATTAATGCTTATGCGCATATACGATACGCCAACTCGTAATATACAGCGAGGGTAAATACAATATAATCTAGAGCGTAACGATTGCTATTAATATTAATACCCGCGATACTAAAGTGTAGCTTTTTTCCATCCACGCTCGGTTAAAGTTTCTTATACCTCGTTAATTACATCATTATATAGCGAGCTACACTTTCAATCCACACGGCCGCATACTATTCCAAGTCGCCTCTTGTTTGCACTCCACACTCCAGCCTGCAATTTCCCAGATTACACCCCCGCCAAGATGAACTCTACACTCCACCTCTACATTAACTCCGGCCATCGATTGAAAAAAAAAAGTGACTGCGCCAAGACGCGGGGGGCTGGACTCCCTCTCTCTCTCTCTAAGCTCTTACACGCGTAGCTATATAAATTTTCGAAGGTCCGGCCGGGCGCGCGCGCTCGCCTATCCATCAAAGTCGCGATCGCCGGCTGCTTGCGCGCGCGGCCAGCGATTACTTCCGATCGATAAGGAGAAGGAGAGCCAGAGCGAAAATCAGGCGGAATATAATTGGGAGCGGACGAGAGAGAGAGAAAAGTCAATGCAGGCGTTCTAGCGTCTAGCGTAAGCCTGGTGTGTGTGTGCGCGAGTAGCTAGCCGGAGAGAGATCGAGCGGCAACGGCGGCCTATTGTATATGCTAATGTCGGCTGGCGGGGGAGGCCGCCGCCCGTCCGATATCCCAGCCAGATAAACAAAGCAATTATACGAAAAGGGTGGGATCTGACGTAGCCGCCGCCGCCGCCGCCGAGTCGTACCAGCTTGTACAGCTATAATACAGCGCTGCTAAGCTTCTCTCTCTCTCTCTTTCTCTCTATGTGCGCCGAGCGCGCCAAACGGAATTAATGTCAGCGCGCGCACGGCTGGCCGAAATCATTACGTCTCGATTAAAAATATAATGCCGGCGCATGCGCGGCTCGCTCTTGTATATACACACGCGTACGGACGCTAATTAATGCCCCGCGGCTATTTACTTTATTAAAACGTCGACACGTTTGAGTTATAGGACGCCTACTTTTTTTCTCTCCGACCGGAGGGAGAGAAACTTTTTCTCTCTCTCTAGGTTTTTTTCGAGGGCGATTACACGAATTTTCACACCCAGAGCGCCGGCTTTATTCAATTTCGATGATCACTCATTAGGAGCTGCGGCTAGCTCACCTCTTCTGCCTGTCTAATTCATCTTCATTACTCATATAGAGCCGGAGCGAGGCGTTAATAAAACTCGATATCGCGTAAACATGTGGAATTCCATTTACTGTAACTGGCGGATGAATTATGAATTTCATTAAAGCCGCGGCCGCTCGTCAATTTTCATCGAGCGAGCCTCAATCTGAATTCCACTGGTAATGAGGAAAAAGTAGTCCAAACGGAGAAACACAGGTTCGCTTATTTATTTATTTATTCAGCACCACCGGCACATTTAAATGTAATAATCGCGTGAAGAAAAAAAAAGCGCGTCTGGATCCTAGGCGCGCAAGAAGCGAGAAAGGCTTGGTAAATTATGCTTTATAAGAATCGAATGGCGATCGTTAAGGAGGTGTAAAATCCGTGAAAGAGCCAGCTCAGCGTGACGCCGCTAATTCCGCGAGCTCTGTGCACACAGCTCCTCGGAATAAACCATACACACACACACACACACACACACACACACGTATATACGAAAAGGGGGCGAAAGAGCGGCTCTTTCACTCGAGCCAACTCTTATAGGATCTCGAAAATGTATATAATGGCTCGACTGGTGGCGGGCCCGTTTCGTGCCTAGGCCAGGTGTGTGGGTGTCTGGGGGTACCTACGCCTCTAGATTTACAGCTAATCATTTTACACGCCTATCCACGTCTTGGGCAGCCCCGAGAGCTGAAATATATCGCGGCCATTAGCGGCTGGCTCGGCGCGATGATCCGAGCTGGATTGATAGACGGCTCGAATTTTCCCCGGCAGGCCTATCATGGGAAATTGTTTCGTCAGACTATCGGCTTAATAAACGATTTTTGCCGAGCGATATGCGCGTGCATGTCCGGCTCTTCTAGTGTGTCTGTCAAGGGAGCGGATAGCGACTGAAGGGAATATGTCATTATTTTTATTTCATTATGTAGACGCATTCGGGCGAGTTGGATTTTTTAATTTACTCCGGTCATCAGTCACTCCCGCGGTGCTGCTTCCTCGGGAAATCTGCTTGGCTTTTAATAACGCTTCGATCTGTTTTCTTTATTCGGCTTTTTAATTTTGAGCCCCATGGGGGTGAGGTATTGGATGATTCCTACCACAAATACAATCCATTTGCAGTCCACCCTACCCCCAAAACCATTCTTAAAAAAAAGACCTGTCCTCGCGGGGGGGTTCCTAGTCCCAAAAATCCAAAAAGCCAGCAGGACCGCTGCGCGCCCGCGCGTAACAACGAGAACAGCATAGCCGCGACGCGATAGAGAGAAGAATGAGGTAAAAAGTGTCGGGTGTCGGGGCGCGTAACTCGGCAGCGGCCAAGCGAAAAAGAGCGAGAGAAAGAGCGGGAGCAAGATGAATCGAGGAGGGTTCGCTGGCCCCGCACCAGGTACACACACACTAACACGTACACACAGGGCCGTTATTAGGGAGCTCCATTTCGACTCGGCTGGCAAGGAAGCAATCAGTAACTCGCTCTCTCTCTCTTTCTCGCAAAGGTGGGAGGGTTATGCGTCTGGCGCGCGCGAGCGCGTATATATATATACGAAGGAACCAGGTGGTGCGTCGATGCGATATATCGGGGGGCCATATGCTCCTGCTCTCCTGCGGGGGTCGCCCGCTAATTAATTCCCGCGCTACCTTTTGTTCCAACGGACAACTAGCCGCAGCTCGCTTAGGCGCCCGGCCGGAGATATAGCTGCTCTAGCCCGCCCCGAGGCGAGGAACAGTTGCCGTGTGGCGATCGTTTCTCGACTCGGACTTTTTACCGCTCCGCGCTCAAGTTTAAGGTAGAGCTTGCGAGCTGGCCTATCGATCGCAGCTGCTAAGCACTGGCCGAGCTGTATAGCGCCGAAAGTCCGAGAGTGGCTGCTACGCAGAAAAGACCGCTGGAGCGTTTGTATCGCGTAGAAACATACTCGGAGCAACTTTGAAAATAACGCGAGCGATGAATGAAAACAATAGCAAAGCGTGCATTTCAAGAAAGAAAGTGCAGCGTTGGGTCAGGGCCGCGCGTGATAGGCTCCGCTAGGGCCGATGGCTTTTTCGGGGCTCTCTAAACGACGTACAGCGCATAGGGGCGCATGGCGTGAGAGCACGTACATGGCCGTCGGCTCGTTCAGTGGGTCAGGAGCGCGCGGGCGCAAGCGGCGTTGCGTGGAAGCGTGCAGTGCACGTATATACGTGATCTGCTGCTGGTGTGCTTAGCTGGCGTGCGCGCTGCTACCTGACGCGCGCCGCACGGAGAGAGCTGATGGCCGATGCGTGCAGCTATAAGCCAGCTACCACGCGAGGCCCAAGCGCGCACGCAGCAGAAGAGTTGCTCTTGCTATATACTCACTCTCGATGCAGTCTATATACAAAGCTGGGCAAAGGCTCTGCGGAAGGGTGGAATACAATGCGAGAGAGGATCGCGACGTTAGAGGCAATTAATTAACGAAATCATGAGCATTCCTCGTAATTACATACCGATATCCTGCGGGACTGAGCGCGCGGCAGATTTGAATAATAGCCGAGTCCCAGTGCAAACGGAGCTCGTTCCGCGACGCACACGGAGCAAATAATTGCAGGCTAGGCTGTATATCGCTAATTCGCTCCCCCGCGAGCGCGCATGCGCATACCTGCTTTCTGCTGAGCCGAGCGTTAGCCGACTCTCCGAGCTGCGGACGAATTAATTAGCTTTGCCAAGTTTGTTGAAGCTTGTGGCTGGACTGGAGAGCTGGCTCGCTTTTCTCACATTTTTATATAATGAAATTAGTGATACATCCCTGGGGAAATTACCGCGCGACGCTCTCGGCTATTCGTCAAAAGTAGGCTTTGATAAGAGAGGTTGTTTATGATATGGCGATTAAGCGCTGTTCGAGCTACGAAAACTGGGAATCCCGGACTTTTCTATATTTAGCGAGTTGAATAAAATATATTTGTGTACGTTACGAAAGTTACTTGGCCACGAGTCGCGCTGCGTTTATCCGTGGAACTAGTAATTATACATATTATATAAATTAAGCAAATAAAGACAGCAGCGCGGTGGAAAAGCGAAAAAATGTGAAAATAAAGAAGAGGAAATAAACAAGCGCGAGATAGTCAGGCGCGAATAATGAAAAAATAAGAAGCGAGAAAATAATAATAACGTTCATTGTTCGAAAAACACGAGCGCGAAGATAAGCGCTCTTATATCCATATAAGTATAGGCTCTTTTTTCTCAAGCCTCCGTGCCATAAGCTCCAGAGAAGGCACGTCAAAATTATAGTCAATACTAATAAGCATAATAGAGAGATAAAAGGTAATCGGAATTACATTAAGCGAGCAGAGAGCGCGCAGTGGTAGCTATAGTGGCATGGTAGATACAGCTCGCTCGGCTGCAATTACGAGAATCGGCAGAGTTTCTCATTCGTTTTGGACGATAAAGTATGTGGAACGGGCTGGAATTAGAAAAAGGACTGGGGAGTTCCGGAAGAAGTCCAAAGTTGCATAAAAGCGATCGTGTCGATAGGAAGGTTATATGCGCGCCTGCGCGCGCGCGGCACGTCATTAAATAGAGCCGCTGCAGCGGCGAGCTCTCGCCCGATACGCTTCGATTATCGCTCTGATAGCGGCCCGAGATTCATATTTATATGCATAGAAAATCTGATTAGTGCCTGCGCGAGCCTCTTAGCGAGCGAGCGCGGCTTTAACTTCTTTATTAGCGAACATTATATGGAAATATTTTTGTCGTTACTTGAAATGGACACCCACTACACGCGCGCGCACGCTACTCAGCCTGTTTTTCTTTTCTCTCGCGCTTGTGCCGCTGCTCGCTTGAGATTGACGAGTCTTTTAATGCTCGCGTTCTTGCATTTTATTCAATTTGTTTCCGTTTTCTGTGCTTTATTAAATTGAATGTTTTTATTAAATTACTTTTTACTCGAGTGACTTACATTCAAAACAATAAATTTTCCAGCTAGACACGAAACTCCCCAAGTATCGACAGCCTCATTAACTTTCATTGTTTTTATAATTAAAAAAAATATCGAAAAAACATTACTCAGCACCGAATGACATTGGACTCGTGTCGCGCGTAACGAGTTCCTCATCCAAGCCGCATGTACGTACTTGTAATGCCAAGGTATCGAAAGGTGTCCATCGGCGCGATCGCAACTTTAATAAGGCCCCTAATTGCACGGCGCGCATAACGGCCCGGCATATTTCAATCAGCTGGGCTGAGCGCGCGGGGCAGCTGAAGTCTATACCGCCGAGGCGAAAAATTACAGCAGAATCGAAATCGCCCTGCGCACCTATACATATAATAATAGCGCGCGAGATCCTTTTTACACTTTGCCAAACGAATTAAAGCCCGATCCACAACGATTTTTTTCGTCCTCGACAAGTGCTCACATACGAATCCCGGATCGTGCGAGCGATCAAATAAAAATCAGGCTGACGGCGCGGGTCGCCGGGCATGTATATTGAATGAAGGGGGGATTAATGACCGGTGACGATCGGATGATCAATCGCTGTTTGCAGATGGAAAATCGAAGGGCCGATTGCTCTTTAACCAGCCCTAGCGGCTGTGCAAACAATATGTATGTGGGACCGGCCGAGGACACGGGTAGGAATTAGGGCTACCAATGAGCGCTGTTTGCTCGCTCGAGATTCGAGAGTTGATCGAGAGGTGCGAGAGCGCGTGTATACATACGAGTATGTGTGTGTATGTATAGGAGCGCGAGAGCAGGTGCAGCGCGAAATGAAAAATGCAAATGAGGGAGCTGTAATGACGGCGGAGCGTATCGGGCGCGGTTATCTTTATACTCGCGAGCTGCGCGCCGATCACATCGTATCGACGCGACTTTGGCAGCGGAGCGTTACGCTTTGGGTTTAATTAAAAAATCGCCGGGTGGTAATAATAATCCCGGGGAAAAGTGCTGGTAGCTTTTCAAGGTGCGAGTGGCAGGGTTAAAAGTGTCGGCTAGGTACGTAGTGGCGAGTGTGGTGTGGGATCGGTTAATTGCCTCTCTCGGCTGGTCTCTTGGGCTGCTGCTGCGCGAGATCGGCTATCTTGGGGGGATGCAGCAGCAGCAGCGAGAGTGTGTCGGGAAAATCAGCGCGCATCGCGCTCTCGGCTCTAATTAATCGAGCGAGCTGGAGCGAGCCCTTTCCTAATAACGGTTGCTCTTGCGCGCTGGAAGGTGAAAGGTGGCTCTCGTGAGAGAGAGAGAGAGAGAGAGAGAGGAAGCGCTTCTGCAGCAGAGAGCTACTGGATATCGGGCATCGAGAAAAGGAGTGAGAGAGGTAGAGAGACGAGTAGCAAGCAAGAGAGTCTCGAAAGATCCCCGGACCGACAATGAATACCTATTAAAGCGGTGTGAACAATGCTGGGTCCGAGAGAGCAGAAGCAAGAGAAGGAGAAAGAGAGTCTCGTCGCCTTCTCGCCTGGCACTACTGTATATGCGCCTTCTCGAGGGCCCCCCTGTGATATACTGCGCGAGATGCCCGATAGTCCGCGGACACAGCGCGCAAGCAGCAGCCTCTCCAGCTGAATCCCAGCGCGCGCGCAATATCCCAGGCGCGGAGCATGACTCACACGCCACTGAGAGAGAGCGAGTATACGAGTTTATTTCGAAGAAGCCAGAGAGGGAGACGAGAGACGTGCCATTTTCTTTGGAAAAAGCCCCAATATCCCAGAGCCTCCGCTGTAGATTCCTGTAACGAGTGGCTCGCGTGCCGACTAGTTTTCCGCCTCCCCCCTCGCAGCTCGGCTCATCTAGGCTATACAGCTACTCCCCTATTCATTCTCGGCGCCCTCGCCATCACACATACACACACAGTAGCCGCGAGATTTTTCACTGCGCGGCGAGCTTGCAACTATACATAAAACAGCTTACCTTGGAAGTAGGATTTGGTGCGGAGGTAGCTGACGCTGAGCCTGAGTATGCTGAGCCGGTCGAGCTTGCTGAGGATGTTCTGCTCGAAGGGCAGGAGCGAGGCGAGGGTGTCGAGCTCCGCGTTCAGCCGCTCCCTGTGCCTCTTGCTCGGATTCGACTTGGTCACAACTGAGAGGGAGAGAGGAGGCTTAATGGATTTTGTGTCATCCAATAATTAATAGAGTTCTCCGGGCGGCCGGAGAGCGCGCGCGAGCTCATTCATCACGCTTTCTAACCCCTAAGCATTTTAATTAAAGCCAGCATTTTTACCAGCGGCGATGCTTTATATATACGCGTCCAGGCGCCGAGATAGCCTCGCCTTCTTCCAGTCACATCTTCACACGCGCCTTATTGCACGCCTTTTTTTCTTTCCTACTCGCGGACAAGCCGAACATTAATACCACTCGTCTTTTAATAAGTATTTGGAGTCATACTCTGTAATGTTATTTTGGACGATGCAAGTACCAAAACAGCATTACAGTTACAGAATATAATCTCAGGGCTGGCCTAAAATCACCAAATTATCAAAGCAGTCCTGAATATATACCCAGTATAAAACATTTGACAAGGACAAAGCCAGAGGACTTTCCCCAGAGTGCAGTTCATTAATCAAGATAGGAGCTAAACTCGCTGCGGAATAACGCGCTCAGGAAAAAGCCGCGGCGCGCGCCGGCTAATCTAATCATACGCGATACTGATTAATTGCCGCTGCTTTTTCTAATTCGCCCATATATACGCGCAGGCATATCAGTATATAACGCGCGGGACTCGAAAACGAGTCTACTAGCTTACTTTTCCCTCTAATAAGACAATGAGCGATACACAGAGCTAGAGAGAGGAGCGGGGAGGGGGACGCATAATATGTAGTAATGGCCGGTCGATTATTTCGTGTTCGTTGACAGGTATATAGGGCGCGGGGGCATTATAATGGATCTCTAGTAGCGCGGCCTGGCTTTTCCGGAAAGAGCCGCGCAGGCCAGGTGATATCTCGATATACATCTATCTCTTTCTCTCTCTCTCGCTCGGGCTGTGAGCGCGATCGGCCAGCGCAGCAGGACGATGCCTATCGGCGCCGTCGAGCGTAAACGCTACCTCCCCACCCTCCTCTGAATCATCATCATTGCTGTGGCTATGTGTGTGAGTGTGTGTGAGTGGTGCTCCGGCTGACGGTCGGGCTGCAGGATGATGGACAGTGCAGGCGTGTTTGGGCTGGGAGGGTTTGGTGAGGGTTGATATTGATAGGAATATATGTAGGAGAATTGGTGAGGTGGGACTGGGTTGCTGGAAAAATTGGGATGCGATTGTGGGATTGTGTGGGAGGGTGCGTTTGGGTTTTCGTTACAGGAGTCATTTGTATTGTGCGAGTGGAGGAGAGTATACTGGCTGTAGGTAGCTAGGTTTTTCGTGTGTTATTGTTTTTATCGTCCTTTTAATTTTTATTAATTTTCGTTTTATTTTATGTGTAATTTACATTGCGTATTTAAATTTAAAAAAAGAAAATGTTTTATTCTACAAAAAGTTTTAAAAAATGCATAGTAAAAGTTGCATATTTAGTAAAAATGAAACCTGTAAATATTCAACTTTTTTGCTTCTTAAACATACGTTAATTTGCTTATACAGAATCATTCTGCTGATTAATTTAACAAGCTTTACCTTTTAAATTAATTTTAATCGCAATAAGACTTTAATAATTAATATTTTTTTATACACAATAATCTGGCAGTTATTGAGCCCGTTGATGATAAAATTGTTTAATGATCTTATATTTTACTTCTAATTTGGTCCTAATGGATAATTTCCGGTCTACTTCTATCCTCACAAAGAGTTTTATAATAAAAATAAGAATGACAATCATATAGGATTAAAAAAAAATCACTATTATGTGATAAAAAATTAACAACATTCATCTTACTAGTAGAAATGAATCCATTTAATAGCTAGTTAATCCCTAGGAAAAATTGATTCAATGCTATTTCTTAACCTCTAAACATTTTAAATGGGTAAACTTCTACCAGGGTAGAAGCAATCAATTTTAACTATTCATCAGTGTATTATTTTTCTCTCCAGGCATCAGGATGTTTGGCATTTAATACGATTGGTGCAGTAATTTTTATTGAAAAATTCTCTGCACGACTTCACCATGTTTTATTGAAAAAAAATAATTAAACCTAATTTCTTTTTTTTTTCTTTTTGTACTTCTGAAAATAAATAAAGAGAAGAAAAATGGTGGCCAAAACTCAAGTGATTGAATCTGAATTCAGTATCAAATATTTCAGAAACCGCACTCATCTTTGACCCAACCACCTCCAACAGATCACAAAAACATCAAAAATTGTCAAAAAAAAATCGCATCCACATCACAAAAAACTCATCATCAACCCCCAAAAGCCATCCAAAACCCAGAAACCAGCCCCGCTCGCGGCCATTTTGTGAGCTTGAGGGGAAGCTCCCCTGGCGTCTCGACTCTCTCTCTTTCTCTCTCTCCCTGGGGGTTGACGTTACGAGCGATTACGCTGGATGTATCCCGACCTCGCGGTTATTCGGCTCGCAGGAAGGAAGGAAGGAAGGAAGAAAGAAAGGAAGGAGCGCGCACGCGCCGCTAGCCGAGCTGGCCGGAACGAGCCACTATGGATTTTCGACACTGTACCGCCGCTCGCGCCGGGGATATAGCCCTGCTCTGCTGCTGCACTGTGTGTGTGTACCTGGATTGTGCCTGCTGTATGATAGATAAGATCCTTTGAGGTGTAACTTGGACATCGAGATGTAAATGTACGGGTTCAATTTTTTTATGAATTTGTCGGCCGTTAGTTATTTATTCGGGTAAATAAATAATGTTTCTGTTTGAAAACAGAAATGAAGAATCGGAATTAAACGAAAAAAAGCGACTTGCCAGATTTTCGGTAAAGCCTCGGCGTGCACGGGCGAAAAGGTCGCCGTGGAGTAAAAAGAAATCACGGTAAATCGCTCGGTATCCACACCAAGCCGAATAATGAGCTTCCGAACGGTAGCCAGTTCTCTCCGAGATGTCTGTCGGAGCTGGTCGGATGATACCGGTCTTAGGTATACACAGCCAGGGCTGCACGAAGGCGCAAAAAAAATCGAGCAAAAGGAGAAAAGCAAACAAAAACAAGAGAGAAAAAGGGGGGCAAGCCAGAGTCGCGGCCTGAGAGAGAGAGAGAGCCTAATGAAATTGGTAAATTAGGAAAGGACATTTATTATACTTTTTGCGGATCGCGCGATTGGAATACACAGCGGAGAGCGAGCGGCTCTCGCAGGCAATTAATCTTGGCGCTCTGCGCGCGGCGATGATAATTAATGCGGCCGCTTATACGTTGTTCGACGCGTGCGTGCGTGATGCGCGCGCAGCCGCAGATTTATGCGCGCGGCGCGCTCCCGTTAGCCGGCCGCGCGTCAATCAAAACTTCAAGCTTATTTCATTCCGTAATTGAATTGTTGGTGCGCGCGCGCCGTCGGTCTATATATACTTGACGAAAAAAACGACGCCGCCGTTTTTCGCGGAATGTGTATACACACAGAGCTGCGCTCTGGGACGAGAAGGAGAGCTTTTTCAGGCGCGGCGCGATAAAGCGTCATGCGCCACATGTAGCGCGTAACCGGCGGCCGCTAATCACCTCGCGCTCGTGGCTACTTCCTCGCGCTCGATGCGTCCGCGCGGCTCTCCGATCGACGCTAAATCTTCATTACCTATACTGCGACTGTATGTCTTTACAGTCTCGGATTCACTGCACTAATAGTTTCAGTGCACACGTAAACGTTATAATTCAAAGCAATGTCCCTTACCAGTCCGAATATAATAATCGACGCGGAATATGATTGACGGACGAAAAAGCGCCAATTTGCAGAGCACGCGGGTAAGCGTCGGGCGTCAGCTGGCCGATCGGATAGCTGCCCCCGGGCCCATCCGGCGCAAGCAGCTCCCCCGTCGATTATAAATACGGAGATGAGCTTTCGAATTAAAGTGAAATTAGGAGCGAGCCGCCCTGGGCCCGGCCCTCAAAGTTTAAAAGCTCGTTAGCTCCGGCTCTCCAGAGTCGCGCTAATATCTCGCTCTCCTCTCCTCTCCCACGCCGCTCTTATCGTTATTATACATCGCCGCGCGCGGCCGCTTCAATTACGCGCGTAGGTTCGAGTATATACCGGCTCGCACCGCGAATCTGCCTATTTGTCATCGCCGCCCTTTGATTTATCGATCCGGAGTGTAGCTCTGTGTTTGCCTTCTTATTTCGCTTTCTTCGCGGCGGTTTTGTATACGCGTGGAATTTAATATATCCGAGGCGGCTCGCGCCCAGCGGGAGGAACAAAGAAAATCGAATATGCTAATTATCACCTGGCTCGCCGCTGGCCAGTCCGAGTCTCTCTCTCCGCTGGAAAATAATATAATCGCCCCCTGTGAATTTCAGCCCGCCGCCCAGCGGGCGAGCCAAGTTACTTTTTTATATACCCAGCCGCGCGACGAAATTTGAAAAAAAAAGTCTCGTTACGCAGCCCCGAAGGTATACACACACAGTGCAGCTTCTTTTTCTCGGCGATGACAATAAGCACGCCCACCTCTAGGACGTCGCAGCCAGGGGGAGGATAATCGATAAGCGCGCGATAATTACTCGAGTACAGTGACACTCGGGCCATTATATCCCCCCTCGGCGTTAAAAATCGGCGTTCCTTATTTCGAGAAAATCGAGCCTCTCTGGGATTATTATTGGCAGCTTTGTGCGGGCGAGAGCCGGAGAAATCGCGAAATCGCATCTCGCGATCTGGCGAGCGCGGAGTGTGTATATAGGAAGGAAAAGGCGAGTAGTCGTCGTCGTGGCGCTGGAATCCGCGTGCAATTAACGTGCGGCTGGCGGATCGTCGTCCCACGCCCGGCTTTGTTTACGGCGCGCTCGCGACGTTACTCCTCCAGCGC
>JAPYZA010007110.1:0-10299 GCA_030522685.1 Eupelmus azureus
GTCATATGATATTTAAAATACTTACATCTATATGGTAAATCTATGAAAAAATATACAATATCTTTTTTTACAACTTCTTACAGGCATTTAAAATCTACCATTTCAGTAAAAATCCCTTAACCCACAAAAAATCGCGCAATACTAAACCTGAAATTCAATGTGAACTCATCAGGCATTCAATTTTCCAGAAACCACGTACTTATCGTTGTATATACCTCCTTCTCCGCTTTTTCCCGTCCGCGAGCAAGAAGAACAGCAACGGCGGTGTCTCTTCGGCGCAGCGAAATGAAAATTGATCGTAGCAAGCGTTTATTTTTCGCGCTGCGAGAAAAGAATGCCGATCGGGTTTCCGACCTCAGGAATTTTCACGCAGAGAAAATAAAGGAGTAGCAGCGGGTATATGTGTATGATAGACGCGAAAGCGCGAGGAATTTATGATGATGATGATGATGATGAGGACGACGATCGCTGATCGGAGAGACGAAGGAGGCCTCGTTAGCGGGGACATGATGAAAGTGAATCGATGCGATGGGTTATGAGGTGGAGAGGATGTGTGATTGTCGGTTGAGGGTCTGGGTTGGAGGATGATTTGAGATGGCTTGGATTTCGTAATTTATTAGAGTGTTTTAGTTGAGTGAATTTCTTTATGAAGTTAGTTTCATTTAGGCGAATCGGAATCTAAATTTTAGAATGATTGATAAACCAAACTAATAATGATATTAGGTTATTTCGATAATCTGTTTAATTTAATACAGAACCACATCACAAGCATACGATTCGGGTGTGCTGCATATCATTAAACCATCATCATCCTCTCCACACTCTACTAAACTCTCTTCGCTAAGCAAAGCCAATTATTTAATAGAAGAAACAAGACCTCACAATTCCCATACAACCAAAACACCCAAATACAAACTTGCAAAATCCTCAAAAACTCATCACCCTCAACCAATCGAGACATCCCGGCTCGCTTTCATTACGAAGCCAAGTACGTCTTGGCTGTACGCTTTCGTGCGCTTCCCACCGGCTAACAAGAACTGGTCGTCCTCTTCGCGAACGCGAAAGAATCCTCTGCTCGCGCGTCGCGTATATATAAAAGGCTCTTCTCTTGTGAGAGCTGCCTCGCTGGAATTCGAAGGGCCGGCGCACGCAGTGGCCTTGGAATTACCCGCTTTCTCGCTCCACGTGGAGGAACGAGACGCACTGGCCACGTGCGCTTGCCGAGTTTGATGGACTGAGTGATTGCTGGCTGTCGATTCATTTCGTTGAGAGCTGAGAGTTTGATTTCTATGTTTGAGTGAGGATTTTTTGAATTTGGAGAATGAGATGTTGGTGTTTTGGATCTTGCTGAGATGTGCATTTTTGTGATAGAAATGTTGATGGATTTCTAGCCTGATCTTGATGGTATTTGTTGACTTTTTTAGCCAGGGTTGACTAACCTTTTAAGGACCGAAAGACTATTATTTCTAAAGATTAAGCGCTGCATCTTATGACGTAAATGGTTTAACCAAGACTCTTAATGCGGCAATTCCGGAAGTTTACAGTCTCTACTTTCACATTCTGTGGTCAGAAATGACTAACGAAGCATTATAAAAAAGCGTTATAGCAAGTGTTGCTGAAAAATTGCTCAAGAAAGGCATGAATATCTACTCAAAGAATCTCTCCTAATCATTTTTGAAAAATATACATTGCAAGATAAATACATCGGCTAAGAGCTAAAAAAACTAAAAATTCTAAAAATTGATCTATAAAAAATCGATCAAAAAGGGAAATAATTATATTTTTGTTGGAGTGGAAAAAAGTGTTTTATAGCAAATGCAAAATATTTTATAGTTTTTCCAATTTCGTGTCATCATATGTGTTTCATCATATTGAATTTTGGAAACCGACCGACAGAGTTTCTTAGAGTAAATATCTCTGAGCCATTACCTCAAATATACCAACCATATAGTGTACAAGCCTAAGGGTTGTTACGAGAATTTCAATCTCGTCTGGGCATTCTCGTTGAATACTTGTGTAAGTGTATTTTCTAAATAGAGTAATACTAATATTAAACTGAATTACATAATTTTTATTTAATCATCGGAACTTTTTTTTTAATTTTTTCAAATTCAAATAGTTATTTAAAAAAAGTGTGAAATTTGATAGTACTTTTAAATGTTTTAATAGCACATTTTAAATTATTTTTAATTTTTAGTCAGAAAGAGGAGACTTTATTTTTATGAAATTCATATTAACGTAGAATATTAAAACACAAGTTTAAAATTAGTTGAACAAAAAATATCCTAGAGTTTATAAAATAAAATTAAAAAATAAATTAAATACAAGTCATTTCCTTATCGGTCGTGACTAAAACGATATAGCTCATAAAAATAAATTTTAATCCAGAAAGAAAAATAAAAAGATTAATATTATGTTATAAATTAGTTACAGAAATAAACTATCCATTTACATTTTTCATCTGAAACAACATTTATTTTAAGCATGCACTGAAAAGTCCGTTACCCGACCAGTATATATTCCTGCTCCTACTATTAAAAAAAAAAGTTTCGCGTACAATCGCATAGACCACAGATAAAAATACAAACATCCTCCTCTAAAACATATCAGACCCGTTTAAAGCAATATCTTAAAACTAGAATGCCAACTCCCTTTACTCTCAAAACAATAAAACAATCGGCGCATACAAAGCTTTACACAGCGTGCTTCGGCATTTTGCAGCTCCTACAATACACAGCGCGACATGAAAAGCCAGCCAGCTCGTTACACACTCGGCGCGGGCAGAAACGTAGCTGCAATACGCAGCGGTAGTAATTAGCCCCCGCGGACTAGCCATTATCAGTGCAATTAATTTCGCCGAGCGAGCCTTCCTAAACGATCTGGCTCGCTCCTACTTTCAGAGCGGCGGCGGCGTGTCTTAAGCGCCGATAAAAGCCCGGGCTTTACGCGGCCGTATAACTTTTACTGGCCCCCCCGCCTGATGAAAAAAAGAACAGTGGTAAGGGAAGAGGCAGATGAAAAAGTGGGTGCTACTGCCTGCGCGATACGGGGCTCGTTAATTATTATCGTAAAACGCGGAGCGGAGCGCGTGTATAACAAGCAGAGAGATGCACAGCCGGAGAAACGAGGATCAAAGGGCGCCGCTGGTGCGAATTGGGAGTTTGTGGGGTGACTTTTTTTTGCTTTTGGTACATGGACGATGGGGAATTGGAGAGAGGGATTTCTAAAAAGTTGGTAATTTAAAAAAGAATGATATTTTTTTATTTTGGTTTTAAAGTTTGTTGTGAACTGAAAAAGATCAATAGATTACCTTAAAGATAAAAATAATTCGATAAAAAACTTTTCTTTGATTGCATTTATCATAGATTAATTACTGATATTGCAGTTACTGGTTATCTTAAAGAAATTGTCATTGTTTAATAACGTCCAATAATCTACTGGAACTCTACTTTAAATTATAATATTTCATTACGATATTGTATTAAATTATAATCATTCGCAAGCATATAGAAGCTATTGAGTAACTTATCGTAGTTATCATTAAATTTTTATCATAAACTTGCCTTTCATAGTGAAGAAGAAATAAAATTTCTGAAAGCTTCAAGTATTTCAACTTTACTGACTCAATCAGAACACAATTTTCTGTTTCCCCATAAAATACACCACCGCCCACAACAAGAGCTTCAACCAGTTGCATAGGTAATGCATACCTGTAAATTTTAGTCCCATTTACGATTTTTTTACTCCTTGTCATCGCTCACATCTATTTACGAGCGGAGCAGGTGCTTTCCTAAAACTTTGTGTATATATAACTTTGTTCTCCCCCTTTTTTCAAAATATTTCGCCTCTTTTATGCCTCTCGATAAATCACGTATCAGTTTAACGATGGAGCTTCGATATATTCCGTTCGGAGAAAATCTATCGAGTATTTATATAGTAGGGGGAGAGAAAGTGAAAAGTGAGCAGAGCTCTTTTACTGACGCTCTTTAAAATCCGTTTAAAGCTGGCCGTTCGATTAAGGGACGGATTCCTCGGCTCGTAATTTTTCGGATGGTTTGACTTTTCTTCTGAAATAAAGACGAGATTTCGAAAGATTACGGTGAAATTTTATTTTTCAGTATTGGAAACTATAAATTTAAAGTACACGGGACTCTATCCCTGATGAATCTTTTATCAATGATCTGAATCACTTTAACCTTGCACCTATTTCCTTGCTAAACTAAAGCAAATTTTAAAAAATCATTACATTTTCTTCGATAATACAAAATATCACTGATCCAATAATCACCCAAAACCATAAACAAACTCCTCTACCGCACTCCAGTATAAATACAAAAAAAAATTGCAAAATCCGCTCGATCAGCTCGAGGGCTTTCCTGCAATTTCCAGATAAAAATCGCGCCGCCGAGCGCGAAACAGTCGCAGAAACTCCATCGCAGACCTCCCGCGGCGTTAATTGCGGCTATCGCAGAGCGCTGCGCGCACGTCTATACGTATATATACACGGATACGGCATCGATTCTGTAATGAAGCTTGCGCGAGCGAGCCGTAGTCGGAAGAGTTCGAACGAGAGGACAAAGAGAGGTGGAGAGATGAGGAGAAAATTACGAAGGCGCAGAGAGGAGGAAGAAGGCTAATGGAAAGGGACAGCTCGTGATAGGAGGTCGGAGTGGCTGCGGGGTGTTTCTGTAGCTGGGTTTTGATTTTTCGAGATGGATGAATTATGCGTTGGTTATTGTCTGCTTTTGTGCGTTGTTTTTTCTATGTATTTATTTGAATTGAATGTTTGTAGTTGTTTGAGAGTGTCAATTTTATCTTTGTAGTCGAATGACGATCAAAACTATATTCGATGGGCTGTTTCATTTGGAAACGTTAACAAAATTGAACTTGTTGATATTGAAAATAGGATTGTCAGCCTAGTGTAGCCGTAACGGTAACTTCTTAATATAATATTATCTTTTGTTTCTACTCCGTAAGTACGCAGAAGCCTTGATTCGAATTCTGCATTTTCTGCAGAATTCAGTCTTTCATTTTCCACTGTTTAATTAGTCGAATTAATCGTTTGGAAAATTTACATAGACGTTATTAAGGAAGTTTATACATTTCAGTAATTTGAAAATCTTCATTTTGAGTTTCAATTTAAAAGAGAAATATTTTCACAGTGTGTACTTTCTTTAATTGTTTAAATTCTGTTTTAATGATATCTTAAGCTATACAATAAAAATTGATTCTATTTAAACGCATATTTAAAAGAAGTAATTATTATGAATTTGATAACTTCGCCAAAATAAAATAAAAATAAAGTAAAAATAAAGCGTATATTGCTATACCAACAATAATAATTTTAAGCTCATATTAAACCGACAAAGCCAAGACTATCCGGGCAGGAAATTAATTCGAACCGCATTAGCCCGCGCGATTAGCAACAAACGGAAACGCTATCTCTGATATTCGCTCTCAAGGAATCGAATGTCAAGACGGCCGATGATTAATTCACATTCCCGATCGCGAGAATTGATTTCCGCTCTTGAACTTTCTCTCCTTGTGTGCCTGCCAGACGTAGCTCTATAGGCTGCGGTTCATTAAGGATAGCGGAATAGTTGGGTAAATATTTCTGGAAAGCTGACCTACACGTTGGGATACTAGTAGCTTTGATTGTGGTATGGATCTTTGCTTTGATCACAGGCCTTGATGGAGTTGATGGTGTGGCATCTACGTCTGAGATCTTTGGTGGATTGGTTGATAATTAATTGTTTGATTGTATGTGGTATTTTGATGGAATTAGATCTGTAGAGTTAATTTATGTTAGGTTATGTGGTCTTGCTTGTGTAGTTCAGTGAACGATTCAATGAACAGATTATATTAATTATTCAACTAATTAATTGTAATAACAAAGGAATTAATTAATATGACACATCAATCAATTTTAAACACGTGTAAAACACAGTAAGTATCATAAGTGATCCATAAGATTTCTTATCATTTTTTAAAAATAAGTTTTTATCTTCTACTTAATAATATTTAATCGTCATAAGTTTTAAAAAGTTTTTGTAAACTACCATGAGCTTATAATTTATAATTAAAAGTAAAAAAGTTTTTTATATTGAAAAACTAATTAGAAATTAATCTTATTTAATCATAATTTTGTTTCGTAAATGTATAATAATGGTACATGCACATGCGTACATAATAAAAACTAATACAGCACAGCTTTTTATTTTGAAAAGTGTCAGTACGTCACAATTCTTACCACATTATCAATCCATTCGGTACCTAAATATTAACGCTCTTATACGACCTAATCTTCCTAAAATCCCATTCATCCCACCCTATCAAATAAGTACCGTAGGCCATAGAAAGCCAAGATAACCCAGGCCATCCAATCAATTATCCGAATGACCAGCTAACCAAACGACCTTATAAATGATAAACACCGTCCGTCCTCGTCAACGTCAACCCCTACGAAAAAGACAGCAGCGCTAAATGAATTTTCCCCACGAAGCAATTTCCATTACAGCCGACCCTTCCCTTATCCAATAACCACCCTTCCATGCTCTGGAAATCACAAACGAGCCGGAAAATTTATCTCGCGATAATCGCTAATACGCCGGGAATTATTTTAATTAATCCAGGAAGGCTGCAGGTATTATCGTATGGATACACTTCCGTCTCGTTTCCACTCGGTCTTTTATTAGCGGAGCGCCGCGTCCTGGGAATCGAACGCGTGAGAAGGATTCCCGGGTTTCTTCCGGTTTTTGTGCGTGACGAGATGAGGACTAGGTTTTTGCGCGAGAGTTCAATTTTATTCCGGTTTGAGTTTCTCGGATCTGTCGATTAATATCGATGACAGATGCGCTGGAGATTTTTCAGGGCTATTCGTATGCTGTTGGAGGCGAGTTTATAGTTTTTGTTAGAATAACTTTTCTGTTTATGATCGGGATCGAGTACAAGTTTTACCTTGTGCAATACATACTGTAGTGTATTTTTTTTCCGGAAAGGAAAATAAAAAAAAGTATATTTTTTGAATTTGAATGAAGTAATGTTGACAATATGAAGATTGCTTGTAGAATGCAGTTCTTTTGTAAAATATACTGGTGCAAAGTTAGAAAATGCATTCTCAAGCCATACTACTGTAAAATATACTTGAGCGTGTTTATAAAAAGCTTCTTCGAGTTTAATTAAAAAACTTAGCGCAATATCACTTGCACCACGCTATTAATTACCGCAATAGAAGAGACTCCCGCAGTGTTTCAAATTGCAATTATCTCGACTATTAATCCCATGCTTTAGACTTTAAAATTTTCAGAAAAATACGACGTCTTCACACCTCGAAAACTACAAGAGCAATAAACCGTGAAACACGCTAGTATCCTAATTCGACGTAAATCTCCAACAGGCCCTTAATATCCATAAAAGACTTATTAAAAGCATATTCGCCTTGAGCGAGATAAAATCGTCCCTCGCGCTCCTGCAAAATTCAACTTTACGAGAAACTATCGCTCTACGCACCCCTTTGAAATTGCCCAACAAAGAACTTCGACCCCGTCTGGCCTCCGTGCGCCAAGGTAAGGCTTCCGTGTACTAGCCTGCCTATAACAATCCGGAACGAACTATACGCGCCGTTAAAACAGCCCCGAGCTTTATCAAAGGAATTCATCGATTTAATATATGGCGGAAAGTGCGGGGCGCGCCGCGCCGGCGAAATTTGACATGGAGTTTCATTTCTGGCTTGTAAGGGCTGAATTATAGTGCGTGATTAAAGAAGAGGAAGCGGATGTGAAGTGCGCTCTTAATCTTGCGTTATTTTTAAAGAGGATCGCGGCGGGTGATGTCTAGGGATATTGGAATTTTATGACAGTGTGGAGATGTACTGGTTGCGTGTTAAATTCAGAATGTGAATATTTTTTAATGATATGTGTGATGTGGGGATACATTACGCTAAAATATTATTTCTTGGTAGTTCTGATAATTAATTTTGTAATTTTATATTATAATTATTTAATAATGAATGTTATTAAATTATTCTTGTACTTTATAACACGTAGGCGCGATTTTTTGTTCGCAACTATTTATTTACTTGAATTCAGAACATTCCTGAAATTTATCCCGTTATTTATTTACGGGTTTAAAAAATGCATTCTCCCGAGGCGCGCTTTAGAAAATAACATTAAAAATTGCTTGCTTTGCACAGGTGCGCGCTTACACACACTTTTTCCGCTATTCTGCATGGATGAAAACTAAAGTGTGTGGTCTTTGTACGTGAAGAAAACAAACATACAAGAAATTATGAGCATATTTTAACATACCATCATAAAGTAATATTCCATTCGCTTACGCATATGCAGGAGAGAGTCGCTCTTTCGGTAAAATGTGTACAGGCCTCGAGTTACGTAGCGAAATTAACAAAAAGTATTTTTAACTTGGAGGTATCATGCAAAGCTTTTAAAAATAAAAATTGTTCCGTTAAAATGTGCAAAAGCTTTTAACCTCGCGTCAGTTGAAAAAACTCAACTATTATCTACGGCCGGACCGACGCTAGAAAAATAAAAACTTAAAATACCTTTCTAAATAAATAACTATTATATATAATAAAAAAAATACAAAAAAAATACTTCATCAGCGCATTCGCTAATTAATTCCACGATCCGAGCAAAAAATAATCCCTCTGCATAAAAGTCCAACAAATGGAGCGAGCTCGCGGCGCATATCGTCGCCGTATTATGCAGAAGAGCGAACGGAAAATACAGAGAGCGCAGAAGCTAGAACAAGAAACAACGAGACAGAGTCAGGCACGTACAAAGCTGGGGGTCAAAGTAGCAGCCAGCCAACCTGACGCGTATAATTTTCCAGAGGAGTATATCAGTTTTCGCGTAATGAGCCTTCATTGGGTTTCATTAATAAATGGCAGTCGGTTATACATAAGGCAGGGAGAAATTGACGAGTTGAAAGACTATTTTGTTTGCATTGGTAGAGTTTGGCCCGTGATTGGTCGGTCCGATTTTCTGTTTGATTAGAGCGTTCGCAAAGTTATGAAACTGTACTGGCAGCTTTTACCGACTAGTGTTGCGGCTTTGATATTCTGAAAGGATGTGCATTTTCCGCGCTCTGCATTAATTTGCGCGGCTTCCGCGAGCGCGCGAGCTTTTTATTGAACGATTATGCCGCGGCTCTATACCTTGAGCTGCTAAAAAGCTTCTTTGCGCGAGCTTAATTAATGCAGCTACACGGCAAAATATACTTCCCTTAAAAATACCGGCGCTAAACATTCTAAATAAAAAAGTGCGTCTAGAATACATAAATAATCGGCAAAAAAAATGTAATATTCCATGAACCAATTACCTACATTCGCGCAACGACCGTTTCCCAGAAAAAAAAGGCCAGCAGTTGCTAATGCAAAGGCACTCCAGTCCGATAATAAGCTGAACAAGAGACGCCCCCCCCCCTCGGCGTACATACATATCGCACGTCGCCACTGTACCTACGCCCACGCGGAAATCGATTTCTCAGAGAGCGAGACAGAGAGAGAGGGAGCATAAGAGAACGCGGCATTTTTCCTGCTTCTCTGCGGCGTGTCGACGCGTGTGCGCTAAACGAGAACGCGAGAGAAATGGTTTTGCTAATGAGGCGATTCTGATGGAGGCTGGCGATCGAGGCAATAAACAACGAGGCGCGATGACAATCGTCGATCTATCGGCTTTTGTTGCCTTTACGATCTAATCATTCACTCGGCGAATAACTTGTCAGAATTTCTCGTTGACCTAGCAGCGGCTTGTTCCATTGTCTCAGCCTGTCGTGCACAGATTTCTGCTAATTACACACGCACGATTGTTCGGGCTGTTTTTGGAAAAAGCAGCTTGGCAATTAAAGCCACTCTCGCGGCGCGTAAATCATTTCCGCGATCTTTTCCACGTTTTCGCGTACGGCTTCACTCGAAGACGTTCTGCGTCTTGAGTCGTCGTCCTCGCGACCTTAATTATTTTTGCCGTCGTTAATAAGGAGAAGAAAGAAAGAGAGAGAGGGACGCTGGGAGCTACTTGGCGAAGATTCGCCGCGCCGAGAGCTCGGACTAATGTAATGGAGCTCTTAAGGCAAAGTTAAGGGATTTTATTATTGTGCGCCCGGCGAGATCGAGGCAGAAACGAATGGCCTATTGATTTCGAGCGCGAGGGGAGGACTGCGTTCGATTGCATTTTGCGCTTTTTGCGACGCGCAACGCTTTATTGGGTACGATTTGGCGTCGGGGTAATTTAAGTTGATGCTTTTGGCGCGGAGGTAATACGTGGCGGAGATGAGTTTTTT
>JAPYZA010007111.1:0-10438 GCA_030522685.1 Eupelmus azureus
TAGCGGGGGCCAATGGCGCGGCAGGTGGACCGCCGCGGCGCGCGACCGGCTGCCAATCGGGCCGCGCGTTCGAACTTCCCGCGCCGCGACGGATATGAAAGGGCAGTTTTTTTTGCGGGTATGTGGCTGGTGTTTTTTGCGCGTCAAGTGAGTCGGTAGTTTTCGAGCGAGGGTGGACGAGTGTGAGGGGGAGGGGGGGACGAGGTTGGCGAGTTTTCGCGGAAGGGATTCGGGAGTTGGTGGGTGCGATGGTTTTTTGCGGTTTGGTTTACCGGTTTTTGGTTGAGGGGTTAGTGGTGAGGGGCGGTGTGAAAAGTTTCGTTTTGGTTTTTTGGGATGGGTGAGGTGTGTGTGTGGGTTAAAATAAATAATTAATAATAAATGGACTAATCAAAATTATATTTTTATATAAAAATGATAAAAGATTTAAGATCAAGTGGTTATTGTTTTTTTTACATTAATATTTGAATAATATTTTTTAAATTAACGATAGTGATTAGTGGATTACCTATGGAAAACAATTTCCAAATATAGGTCAAAAAATGGTGTAAAATAAACTTTTTATTTAATCTAATTTAAAAAATTTTGTATTTGATAAAGACCTAGTGAAAGAAGATCTATTTTAAATTTTAATATAATTTTAATTTAAAGATAAATAGTCAAAAAATACAGCCAAAATAACTATCTATATGCCATGTAGAAAAATTCTCTTAAGCAAGATTAGTGTAATTTTAATACTGTGTGGTATACTTTCTATGAACTGAATAGTAGTGAATTTCACTGAGATTTTCGTCAAAAGAAAATAAGTTATTAAAACTCAATAAGAAGTAAAATTTTAACATTTCACCATTTCATTAAAGTAAATAGTATAGTTTCAGCGATTCCGATGTCAGATGATTAATATCCTGTCAATAATGCTAATAAGTATCACTACCGCAATCTCTTCATAAAGTAACTGTAAATAACTGCAACGTGGTGCAGTTAGAAATACTTCATATCAAGTTAATATTATATACTTACGCTAGGTGTACTGACAGTTTGTAATTCTAAATGCTAATATGTAATGGCGTATATTTTCATGTGAGGTTCTACTAATTAAGTTGTTTAGAGAATTTGATTGACAAAAAGAAATCATGTTTCCACGAATTTTTCTACATAAAATTATTTTACTTTTACCTTAGTTAAAGACTGTAATTTAACAATTTAAAACAAATTTTCTAAACACTATTAACAAATGGGTAATAAAAATATTTTTTCAAAGAAAATAATGTTTAGAACTATTTCAAAGAATATTTCAAAGAAAAATGCATTTAACAAATCTACTATCCGTTATGGAAAAAAGATTGCAAAATGGCAATTGCATAATTATTTGCAGAATATACTATAGAAAATACTGGACTAAATAGAGCAGAAAATACCGAAGTAATATTGCAGATAATAGTGCAAATTATTTGAACAAAAGAGGTCAGTAATTTTACATATATTTAATTTAACATATTTATATGTCACCTAAATTAATATTTTATCTATCTATTCAAATTATTTGGAGTACTTTTAACAATATTTTTTGCTGTTTTTCTAATTATTGTTGGTATTTTCATAAACTTTTCGGTACATGAAAATTTACTTTGAGAAAGCACATGATTTTCTGCAGAGGATATTAACAAATGACTGCATTTCGGAGTAAAATCTTCAAGAAATTGTATAACTTTATAAGCAATTATTCAGTAAGAAAAAACGCTATTTCCATTACAAATTCGAATTCGCATTATAGTTTAAAGAACTGTTTTCATAACATAATTGGATAAAATAGCCCGTATTAAAATTATTGTCTAAAAATAATTCAATCCAATGCAGGCATTTAAGATAACTACGGAATCTTATCTGCATATTATGAAAGCGTGCACCTGGTGAACGATGCACTTACCTGCAGCAAAAAACCGCAGCCGTCACGTTTAAATTCAGTGGTTCCATCTGTTAAGTGGATGCTACAATTCACGATAACTACCTACGTTATCGACCGAGGCGAATTATGCGCGCTGATGACGCCAGGTTAGGTTTCCCATTCGCGATCCGCAGCTGAGAGCGGAAGCGCGTGTTTGCTTTTCGAGGACAATGTAATTTGTTCGCGTCGGCGGAATTCAATTTTGACTCGTCGCTGGCGAGTTATGCCTGCGGCCAGTTCCTACAATGAGTAAGTTTTTCAAACATTTTCTTTAGTTTTTTTAGTGGCGTTGGGGTTAGAAATATGATACAGGGGAGCGTTTCTGGTCCGCTTTTTTTTATGGAGATTTCCTGGATTATATCAACGTTATTTATAGTACACCTTCCTATCCCCATTGTATGTTTATTCTCAACTTTAAACGGTCCTGGTTTGAATTTATAATTGAGTTGAAGTACAATAGATTTGCTTTTGTGATTTATTAAAGGATGAGTGTTTTTTTTTTGTTTGAATGATTATCATCAGTCACAGTTTCAATCCAAGAGATTAATTCAGTAGAAGATATTGTAAGTTAATTTTTGCAAAATTATTGTTGTATAAAATAAGTAATTTCTATATGGTTTATTATAGGCACCAAAATGGTAGAAGAAGAAAATCACTTGCCATACCTTTTGACTGGCTGCATTTTTTATGCATTTGGTCTAAAGTGGTGTTGTGAATATGCAAGGCTGTGGTATGTCCGCCCAAAGCACCGCCGGCAGCCGGAAAGCCCCAAGTTGGGAAGAATGCACCGTTTTCGTAAATCATGCCTTAAGATGCTAAGCAGCCATCCAATTGAAGGAAGTCTAAAATTAATTGCAACAGCCATTGGATTAGTAGGTACATTGACTGGAGGTTTACCAAACTTAGGAATCATTTCACCGAAAGTTGTACATGCTACTATTTACCTCTTTTTTGCCTTTTCTGGACTTGTGGATGTTTTACACTTTTATTTCCCTCGAAATATAAGTGATGGTCTAGCAAAAATGGCTTTAGCCCAAAGTTTTTTCATAGAAGGATTTTTATTTGTACATGCCAGCATTAGTGAAAGTCCTGTAGTCAATGCGATTCTTGCAATGATTGTCTGGATGTCAAGTGTAGCTGTTACATTGGAATTGGTCTGGCCCGAAGTTAAGTTGTTAAGAGGAGCCACGACTTTGTTGCATGCAAGCTGGATTGCACACATGGTTAGAGTGTTTCGACCTGAGCCATTGACCATGCAAAAAATTGCACTTGTATTTTCTTGGCACGTAGCTGCAGCTTCAACTGTTACTCTCATTACTGTTGCCATAACACGAAGTTGCTTGCCTCGTGAACCACCACCGCCACCTCAAGTTCCAATATATGATTACTGCAATGAAATGGAAATTCGTTCTACTTGAGAAGATCTGTTGCTGTTATTTGATTTTTGAAGGGCTTTTTTAAAAACACTTATAATAATACACATTAGTGTGTAAATTTTATCTAAAATGGTAACATTATAAGTAAAATTTTTACAAAAATTTAGCAGATCTTGGTATTACCATACAGAGATATGAATACAAATTTTTATACATAATTTGTATGAAATCTAATTAGATTATTAGATATGCTAAATTTGTGTAAATATTTTATAAAACATTCATGAATCTCATACAAAGATCATATTATAAGCCAAATCTATTTTAGATTTTTAGCCATATAGCTTCCAAGGTAAAGAATTTTCGTTAATTGTATAATTTATTAATAATGAATTAATCACAACGAATAACGTACAATGAAGCCTAATGTTTTAGAAAAGATTTTACATATCTAAAAGGATGTAAATCCTTTTTTATAAGGTTGAAGTTTTACATTTTATTTGAATAATTAAAATTTTAATGAATGAAAAGATGGTTTTATATTTATTAAAATAGAAATAATTATTCAAGTAAATTGTAGAAATAAAAGTGCCAGTCTAGTAAATCTAGACAATTTATTAAAAATTTTTTAAGGGGAATTCATGATTAAGCTATGTCTGTCATATTTGCACACATTTAAGCTATTTTTAATCTATGAAATTCATTTGTTTGCAAAGTCAATAATAATGAAGTATAATTGTTGCTTTGCTAATACCCTCTTAATTAGCTTTTCAATTAATACATCACATTAAATACTCATGTTATTTACGTGTTGATTATATGTGTGCAAAGAATTTTTTGTATTTGTAAATATTTCTAGTTTTATGTTTGTGATGTCATCATATATGTCATATTTAGATAAATCGAATCTTGTATTGATTCTGATGAATGTAGCTCCCCTTAAACATGTATCACAAGCAGGCTGTAGTTTTTAAGCACAAGAAAATATCAAACTTGTGTCAAATACGTATGACATGTGATCTTTTGCCTTATTTGGGCAACAATTTTTATTAACCACCGTCAGTGCCTAAACAAATTTTTTTTAAGCAATAAAAATGACAAATAAGTTTTTTTATGAGTTTGATGGAATTGTTTTTAATAAACTAACAAAACAATCACTGACGCATTTTGGGATACCCCAGTGCCAAACATTTTATACTCCAATGTTTAAAAACATTTTCAATGCATCGCTAAAATCAAAGACTGTTTTTATTATTGTTATATTTTTGTAATATTAACGTTTTAATCATGTGTTGAAAATTCAGTTTCAATCAATTTTTAATCGATTTTTAATGATTGTGATTTTTTAAAACAATTGTACACTTATATCGACAATCATTTTTATAATTTATCATGGTATTATCATTAGTTTTAAGTATATAGATTAGTGTTAACAAGAATTGTGATGAATAATGTCTTATTTATGAAGCTTTTATATATTCATATTTAACGAATCAATCAAGTATTTACACTTTGTAGTTGTAATAAATTCTGAATGAAAACATCTAAAATTGTTTTATTTATGTGTCCTATTAATGATGAAGCAAAGAATAATGGTTATATATTTAAACAGTGAAGAATATAATGCAGTTGAAAGACTTATTATATTGGAATTTATATACTACTTTTATTTTTATAATTTAAAAATTATTAGAAGATGATGCCTAAGTGTAGAGTAAATAATAATAATTTATAAAGACAGATATTTTGTAAAGTATTTATATGACACAACTTTCAAGATAAGGATTTTTATTATTTTGAATATTTATTAAGAAAAAATTTAATTTTTTCTCCCTTCTAAGAAGACTTGTTAATTTTATAACGTTATTAATTGTTTTAAATAAACCAAGTTATAAGTATATATCACTCAAAGTTAGTAAAAACTAAGCAATCTATAAATAAACACACAACCGACAACAATAAATCAATAAAAAAAACTCCTCAAACAAACGAAAACCCAAAAAACCAATTTTAAAATTAACCGCCACCACACATGCGCACTACACAGCTCGCTTCCTCCACTCGGCGACAGCTAACCGCGCGATACAGCTCCTTTTTTACTCTCGCTCTACGCGAGTGTAGCCAGCGAGTAGATCCGAAACGGGCGACGGCGCAGCGAGTATAAGGCAAAGAGAGCCCAGCCCCTGCACTGTGCGTGAATGATAGGACCTAGCGAGGAGACATTCTCACACACATAGACAGAGCGCCGCGTGAATGTGATGTGTCACTTCCTGCGTGCACCTGAACGTCATCGGTGAGACAGACAGATAAAAACACGCATAGTGCCGAGATTTTTTCTCCAGCCTCCCTTTGGACTTCGCCGAGTGGAAATCGGAGAGAGGGAGAGAGTTTTTAAGAGTACTTACCGGTCTGCCAGCGAGCTCCTCGCCTCTCAGCGAAAATGGTGAGTGCTCGACTTCTTTTTTTTCTGCAAAGCGTGCGAGGATATAGGTTATAACTCCTCGGTCGTGGCTAGAGTGTACGGGTGTGAACGGTATTTTGGGGGAGTGCTGCTGGGATTGTTTGTGATATTGAGGGGAGGGAGGCTAGTTTGTTTTAATAAGTAAGATGCTGGGATTGGGAAAATTTTGATGCTGGAATTATGGTGAGTTGAGATTCTCCAAAATAATGTTTTACGGAGCAGAGTCATGGTTGTCCTGACTGTGTAAACAAGCGGTGTGTCATTTTGTAGTATTTTAATGCATGATACGATTAGAGAGTGTTGTATATTGAAAGAATGTATTTTTTAGTATAATCAATATAATTTTACCAAACAATTCAATTTATACAGACCAAGTGTTTTAACAAATGAGTCACATCTTGATAATTTTCATATTTGAAATTGTACAGTATCAAAGCTCTAATATTGATGTATTTTGCTTTCAGTCGAGTTCTCTGAAGCCTTACCTCACTGCAGTGAGACGCACATTGACTGCAGCTATGTGTCTTGAAAACTTTTCGTCTCAAATAGTAGAAAAACATAACAAGCCAGAGGTAGAAGTTAGAGCAAGTAAGGAGCTGCTTTTGACACCAATTCTGATAAGCAGGAATGCCAATGAAAAGATATTCATCGAGTCTAGTATTAATAGCATGAGAATAAGCATAGCTGTGAAACAAGTAGATGATTTGGAAAGAATTTTGTGTCACAAATTCACAAGATTCATGATGATGAGAGCAGAAAATTTCATGATTTTGAGGAGAAAGCCCATACCAGTATGTATATATGTTTGTTAAAATCTAATAGTAGTTTTATAAAAGTTTTATTACTTTTAAGATAAGTTCAGAGGTTCTGTCTCTTTTTGCACTTAGTAGCACATCACAGTTTTACTCTAATTACTTTTGTAATTTACAAAAGTCTTTGAATTTTTTAGTGTTCCACCATTTTTTAAACCCAGCACAATAGTAGAAAATTTGAAAAATTATAAAAATTTACAAAGATATTAAAAATTGTTTTTATAATTACTTTTGAATACTATTGATTGATGTATCAATTCTATATATATCACAATAAATTAAAACGAATGAAATTTACTTAAGAAAAAAAGTTTTTCACAAAAATTCTGGTTGTATGGGTCATTAATCTTATCTTTGATTCATTGCTAAGATCCTATGAGAAACTTTTTACACAAAATAATTTATAAGTTTAACATACAAAATTTATATAAAATACAAACTCCTAGGAATAATGTTTTTATAATCTATTGTAAACATAATTTAAAATTTTTTTTAGGGCTATGATATTAGCTTTTTAATTACAAACATTCACACGGAGCAAATGTACAAGCATAAAATTGTGGATTTTGTTATTCATTTTATGGAAGAAATTGATAGAGAGATCAGTGAAATGAAACTCTCAATGAATGCTAGAGCTCGCACATGTGCTGAAGAGTTTTTAAAGAGGGTAGGTAAATTTTATTCTGTTCAAGTCAAATTACCTTAAATAATGTTTTCATAAATTTATTTCTACAGTTCTAGTCCAAAGCTCCTAGAAGGTACTAAAACTTGAAAAAAGCAAGAATGCAATTGCGACATGGATGTATTCTATTAAGAAAACTACCTATCATCTGTTATCTATCTCTGGTTTCGTGCACTCTGGAGTAGTACCAAACTTTACCTTGTTATCACTGTTGGTAGTGCAACGTAAAAGTGGAGATCGACGTGCTGAAGAAACAAAATATGAACTGCGGGTGCTCTAAAGTCTGTTCTATGAACGTAAGCACAAGGAAGTATAAACATGTATGAATGCCATTTTTTGTATGTGCGTAGTGATCTTAAGTGAATGCTGGATTCCTGTTTTACCGACACTGTCATCGTTGCACTTATCTTAAGTAATAATTGTTAACGCGAAAGATTTTTCAGAAAATGCATGATTTAGCTCTAAAGAGAACATTAAATATTGAAGATTTAGAAAATCGCCGTAAGCTTGTAATTTTGTTAGATCAATGATGATTATTTAAGTGAGTTGCAAATGTTGTGCCAGTAAAAGTAGGCGATGAATATTTTCCGAAACGTCTTCATTCAAAAGAAATAACAAGGTATTTATTTCAAAGCCACTTATGCGATAGGCTATTGCTACTGGTCACAAAAGTATGAAGGTTGTGTATTTTGCAAAGTATTTTATTTCTACAGCAAAATACACAACTTTGTTAAGACTCAGGATTACTTTTTTTATAGAGTCGCAATATTATTTTAAGAATCGTGAGTATTTCGACTGAGATTGGCATTTATAGTAATGCATCGCATTTTTTATGTACGAGTATAATTTAATGTATATTTTATACATTTTTTGCAAATCAATTAGAAAGTCTTGAAGGAAAAAAATTGTTATAATTGTACATTTTTCTCTACGCCAATTTTTTAGAACAATTTTACATACAATTTGATAAAGATCAATAAAAAGTTTTATGAAATATATAAAATCATGCATGATATACTGAACTGAATCATTACGCAAACAAATCTCATACAATTAGAACAATTTTCTACTCAAGATGACAATTTTTCGTATTACCATAGAAAAAGAAAAGCTATGTTATCACGTTTAAGATCATTATACGCTCATAAGCGCGCAACGTAATTAAACGAAAATAAAAAAAAAGTAAAATTAAATAAAATGAGAGCATCGAGGTTGAGAATAAGTTGTATTAAAAGTTATTACGTATATTAAGAAAGCTCAAGTAAGTTGTAGGTTAATAACGAAGGAAAACCGCGCTAAAAGGGTCAGTGAATTAAAAAAATTATTATTAATTATAAAATAACGTCCACACATGTTCTTATAAAAAAGGGAGACAAAATAAAAAGACGAGAGAAAAACAGTACGATGTGTCTATCGAGTTCAACGACTGCCAATTACACATTGCGTACGTGTGCATCGTTGCGCACGCGGCATATGCATACACCTATATAAAACTTGTTCTTCGCAACAAGCGGACACAGCAACGCGAGGAATATCCAATGAGCTCGACGATACGGGAGAATCCTTGTTGTATACCGTGATTTGTAACTCCACGCGAGGTATATTTACGATCTGCTCTATACCATCTTATACCTTATATTTATAATAAAAACTCGCTCGAACATCTGGAAATATTGTTTGGCGTTGCTTTATTTTGACCTGTTCGTATGCTCAACATTTCTGGTAAAGATAAAAATAAATTCATCTAAACAAATCAATCAATCTAAATAATTTAGGATATGGAAGTTTGTTGCGATGAGGTGAGATGTACTGAATTCAGAATTCTCACCCGACTTTTGAAAAGGAATTTAGATTCGTAAATAATTCCAAAACATGAAAATTTATTATTGGTGGTACTAGCTGTTAATTTAGATTCTATTTATAAATTGTAATAATTTTTTTTAGTAAGAACTAAATTTAAATTAACGACCATTATCAAAAGATGTTTAATATTAAAAAATTAAGTATTATATTTTGCTATTTATGTTGAAACAGTTGTACTTTCTACATTTGAAACGATGTTTTTAAGTTTACATTTTGGACAAATAAATATTAAGCTGAAAACTCTAAATGAGAAAAGAAATTTAAAAAAGTCACAGCTAAGCGACTATCAGTTCATTTAAATAAACTAAAAGAAATACAATTTACTTCTTTAAGAACTAAATTTTATCGATTCTCACTCTAAGCGAAAAGAAATACTAAAATCTTAACATCACTTTCAGCCACTATAAATCAATATTACTCATAATTCAAAACTGAAGTAATCAGCTTCGTACAACCAACTCCTATACGCCCTCCCCTTCCTAATCATCACCACCCCAAAAACGTCAACCCATCAACCATCTCACCTCATCACCTTTTTCCAGCATACATAACTGCTCTCGGCGCTCAAATTCCGACCATCACAAGGCGCTATACGGAACATTCCGCGCGCGTCCCTATATATCGCTTATGCTTGTCAGGTTCGCGGGCGCGCGCGCGAACTGACTCGACGATGACCGCTGCGCGGCGCTCGACGAGAGAGAGAGCCGAGTTCTCGTGATTGTTTTACGCGGACTGGGGGCACTGCTCCTCTGGAATTCGCGCGGAGCGCACCGATTATGTGCTCCCGCGCGGCTTTTAACGTTTGCCTGTGGTTTATGCAGGTGTGGGTTGGTTGGGTTATGGTGGAACGGTGATTTTTTTTAAAGGTGCGTTTGAGTTGGTTTTTGGAGAAGGTTTTTGATGGAATCCAAAATTTTTTTAATGGTTTTGAATTATATGTTTTTGGGGGATGGGTGGAATTTATTTTGGTTGGGTTGACGATTTTATTAAGAGTTTGAGTAGGATTATATTTGGATTTGCGAAGTAGGACTTTTTGGTCATTGATAATCAGTCTTTTCGATCATACTTTCTTAATTATAATTTTGCTCATTAAAATTCAATCTTTATAGAAACACACTTTCGCGGTTGTCATATAATGCTGACCCCATTTCTATCTTTAAAAAAAATATTGATCACAAAATATTAATGCGCAATTCCCATTACAGCTCAATTACCAAAAGAAAAAACTTCCCAGCCCTAAAAAGAATCCCTTTACTCCCACCTACCAAGAAAAAAACCAAACACAAACAAACCCACAGA
>JAPYZA010007112.1:0-10734 GCA_030522685.1 Eupelmus azureus
ATAAAGGGGGATAATTCATAAATCAAGCAATAATATCCTAAAATATCAAGAAAACTTCGTCCAATCGAGGAAAATAACGTAAAAATGTCGAAAAATAACTTAAAAAAGTGGAAAAAAATCGTAAAATCCTTCGAAATAACGGCTAGTTTTGGAGATAAGCCAGACCTCGGAAATTCTTATACAGGAGCGGCGGCGGCGGCTGCTGCGGCGAAATAAATATATAATATAGATATATATATATATATTATTCGTTCCCGCACTTTTGAGGATTGCGACGTTGCCAGCGCTAAAGAAACCGTGTTAATTAAAATCCTCAAAAGTCGGCGTACTTTTGAGGATTTTGTCCAATAACCCGTATTTCCCTATGCATGGCAACACTGTTGAGTCCTCAAAAGTATCATTTGATATATATATATATATATATATATATATATATACATCATTTATAATTTTTAATAACTTTTTATTTTATTCATACAGGTTCATTATACATCTGTTTTATTGGTCCAGCTGTTGTCTGAGCTATCGAAACCAAGCCATTTTACATATACTTGATTTCCGCATCTTTTGACAGTCTTCTCTACGAGATAAATTACGGATATTTGGCTTTCGACAATTCCTCTGCATAGAAACCTCCGGAGATGGCATGATCTTGATAGTCCTTCAGATGATACGTTGTTGATTCGTAGCTGCTATTCGTGCTACTGTAAATATCTCCTTTGACCAGTTGGGTGTATATCCTTTCTCGAACTCGTGTTTCGCTTTACTCATTCGTACTTTGTCACAAACTTTGAATTTTACTCTCTTCATCGATGCTGGATGGTGAGTGAATTTTCGCAAGACTAAGGCTTCGTTAGCGGCTGTCACATCCTTGGGTTTCATGTCTATAGTACGATGCTTGCGATCGTTGTAAGCTGCTATTAATTCAGATAAGATGTCCAACCATTTGTAACTACCGCGCAAGCTGAACTTTTTCCACATAGCACTTTTCAATGTTCGATTGAAACGTTCGCAGATTGAAGCTTTGAGATTCCCATATCTTCAGTACAGTTTGATCTTATACCTTCGCATGAGGTTTTGAAATTCCAAATTATAAAATTTCTCACCCCTATCTGTGAAGATTTCTCGGAACTCTACCTTGGATTAATACTGCCCTCATTGCTGCAGAGATATCTTTGCCAGTTTTTCGCTTGACTGGAATTGTCTATGCATACTTGGAGAAGACATCTATGACTGTGAGCAAGTATCTATAACCTCTGTTTTCTCGAGCATAAAACTGCATCTCCACAAGATCCGCTTGCCAAATCTCGTTTAGACCTCGAACTTCGAACTTTCGCCGGACATAGTTACGTCTAGCGGGTTTGTGAAGTTCTTCTACCAATCTTTCATGCTCCACAGTTGTTGTTGTTATTGGTGACTATCTTGTTGCAGCCTATGTTTTATACTCTGAAGTTCGTTTTTTAATGTTTCACACAAATATTGAATTAATTGTTGGAATTCTTCGATATTCACGTCAGTTTTTTTAACTTTCTCTTCGTATTCATTCCTCAGCATCTGACGTTCTAATTCTCATCGAGATTAGTTCTCAATCAAGCAGTGACACATTATATATGCTTTTAACTTCGGATTGCACTATATTCTGTAGAGTATCCAAGTTCACTGCATCGTTCAACTATTGAGGTGTAGCAAGGTTACATAGCTTCTTGTTTTCTACTTCATAATGACCATCTTCAGTGAGTTTGTAGCCGATACCTGGAGGTCCTCGATTTCCTCCCGTCCGAGTGAGATTATGTCTGAACACACCGACACTCATGATAGCAATGATTCTTTGTTATCTACACGCTCAATATATATATATATATATATATATATATATATATAACCTACTTCACGAAGCTTTTCGATTATCAAATGAATCTCGTTGACGTGGTTATTATTACCACCCGATCTTTCGGCTACAAGCAGACGAAGTCTATCGACGAGCTCGTTTGGATCATCCCAATTTACGAAATCCATGCCAAAATTATTTTTAGCAACTTTATATAGTGGTAAACATCCTTTCCCTCTAAATGTCTTCTCTCCAGTAGTTCTTTTTCTCTGAAAATTAAGCAGTAGAGCTATAATTTTATTAAATTTATTACTGTTATGTGCGCGAATGGTCTCATTGTTATTGTAGCGTTTCTTATGTGCACTAGATGTCTCCAAAATTTTCCTATAGTTATGCAAATCCTCTTGACTTATGAACTCTTGTTTAAGCTGTTTCGCAATCAATAACTCTATCAGTCCGTTGGTTACTGCAATTCAAAGTATATCATTGAATTCGTGTCAAAGTATATCATTGAATTTGCAATCTTATATTTTTCATTATCTTTACGTACAACGTATATCGTGTCTAGAAAGTTAGTGTCGTTTCTGTTGAGCATCACAGCATATTCATCGGTATATGATTTCTTATAATCTTCATCTGTTTTAACAGCCTGCAAAGTATCATCTTGGAACGTGTCGTCAGCATCTTCACTAACAGCTGTTTCAAAATTAAATTCATAATCCTCATTTCCATCGTCGTCGTCGTCAGAAGAAGAAGAAGAAGAAGAAGAAGAAGAAGAAGAAGAAGAAGAAGAAGAAGAAGAAGAAGAAGAAGCAGCAACGGCAGTAGAATCTTCATTTTTCCTTTTGCGACGCTTCAAAATCAACGGGCGATTTCTTTTCGTCACGATTATAAGAGTTTGGAGAGGATCGACTATTGGCTTGAAAGTATCACTCAATACTCTCTAAGCTTGTTCTTTCCCATACTTTATTAGTCGATATTTACGTCTAATTGCCTCTATTATTTTCTCAACTTGACGGAGCACATTTTTTTCACGATGAAAGTCAGTCATCTTGTTGTTGTTATCCTGCCAACGTTCTACAATGTAGTGTCTCAATTATCCTACGGTTAAGCTATATTTATAGCAAAACAGTCAAAACCCTTTCGATATCTTCCATCGTTGATTGCTTTGTCCTTATCGATTACAAGAAAACCATGCTTATCGTCTGTCCAACATTTTAAACACAGCTCTTTGAATCGAGTGTAAGCCATATCGGTGTTTACATGATCGTCGTATACGTGTTTCAAATTCGCATCGTCTTGACGGAAAATAGCCAAGAGATTGACATTGTCTCTCACGAGATGTTTAGATATGTGAGAGTAAGTCTGAGAGAGATAATAACAGTCAATGTTTTTGTGTCTACCCATGCAGAAAAAAGCTCTGACATTTTCTTGTTTCTCGCAAGCAATATCATTGAATATCATGACTGAGTTAGGTAGATCGTGATCAGGATCTGCAACTTCGTTGTGCTCACTGAACGGAAAATATTGCACACCATCTATCGGTTTCAAGATTTTTTTCAGCAGTTCATACTTCGGTTGTGACAAAGATTTTAAGTAGACGTATACATTCTTGAATCTCACACCATTAGGATGTGTTATGACAGCAAGTAAGCTGTTCGTTTTACCACAGTTCGATGGGCCACAGAAAATGGCTCTTATACTGTTCGGGAGTAAGTCTCCGTGACGTTTTAATATTCTATCTCTTTGCTTCACGACTCTGTCAAAATTTGGCACAGGAAGTTTAACAGACTGCTCTCTGAAATCCATGACGTCTTGACTGTGACTGATCGCTTACCTATAAATAGGGTGCGCTTATATAGTTTCCAGCATTAGTAGTACGATGACCTTCAACGAAGAATGATCATACATAGACGAAGAGATCGTGGATTGGTTAATAGTCTAATAAATAAACTTCCGTTTAAACTTCACATACCGGGCTATCAATACTGTGGAACAGGCACAAAGTTAGCTAAACGCTTAGCTCGAGGTGATCCAGGAATCAATCTTCTCGATACTGCTTGCAAAGAGCATGATATAGCTCATAACAAAAATCGTGAAAATGTTGAGGTGAGAAACGCAGCAGATAGAGTATTAGGTGAAAAAGCTTGGAATAGAGTTTTAGTCAAAAACGCAGGAATCGGTGAGAAAGCAGCAGCTTACACCATAACTAACGCTATGAAATTAAAATCTAAATTTGGTATGGGTCTTAAGAAGAAGAAAAATAAGATTGCATTGAATAATGTGATAAAAGCTGCTACTTTTAAAGCACCTCAGAATAGGCGCAATCTTATTGTCATTCGCTCGGTTTTGATGAAAGCGCGTAACACAGTTAAACAGACTGGAGGTAAATGGAACATTAAACTTCCGCGAATCTTATCAGTTCCATCGAGAGTTGGTGGAGCATTATCACCTCTATTTGCAGCTTTGAGCGCAACTGATGCTCTCGCTGGTGGAGCCGCTGGAATTGTAAAAGCTGTTAACGATGTCAAGGCAGCTAAACAAGAATTACAAGAGAATAAGACACATAATGAGAAAATGGAAGCTATTGCTCTTGGTAAAGGTTTGTACTTAAAACCTCATAAGACTGGTTTGGGAATTCATCTAAAACCTTATTACATGGGAAAAGGTTTTGAGAAAGAAATAAAAAAAAAAAATCGATTATGTGAGATTACCTAGACGAGCACTAACAGATGCTGATTTTCTGAAATATGCTAAAATTCTAGAAATTCCCAATTTTCGAGGTGTATTTATGAGAAATACATTACCAGCTTCTGGACCTCGTTATAATGAAACAGCTACAGTTAATCTAAATGATTCGAACAGTCCTGGAACGCATTGGATAGCATATAAAAAAAGAGGTAACAATGTTCTATATTTTGATAGTTTTGGCAACTTTTAACTTCCTCTTGATCTAATGATGTATTTTGGTAATGCTATTTGGTAGTGCTGCAACGTCAAATACAATCCGGAGAGAGATCAAAACTATGATACTTATATCTGCGGTCATCTTTGTTTACAGTTCTTATGTGGGGCTATATAAAGCAAAGCGAGCAGAAGATCTTTATTTTCCTTGGAGCAAGCATGGAAACTTCACTAACATTGACTCTTTCTGGTACTTCATCGGTACTCGGAGCACAGTACTTTTCACCGATCGAACTCTCGCCTCAAAAAAACTACGTTCTCAGCTTACTTGAACTTTTAACTTTCAACTCTATACCCAACATAGACATCAGTAATAATAAACTTTACATTGGGGATAAAATTATCTCTACACCTGTAGGAAGCTATGAGATAGAAGATATCGACAAGTATCTTCACAAACGGTTGACTCGCGAAAATATTACGTTGAGCTTGAAGCCTAATAATAACACACTTCGCTGTACGATAAAAAGCAGTCATCAGATCGACTTTCGTCAGCAAAACACTATTGGATGATTATTGGGATTTACATCGCGAATCCTAGAGCCTGACGTTAATCATAGTTCCGATTTACCAGTCACGATTCTCTATTCAAAGTCTTTTAGAACGCTTTTAGAATAGAGTGCAATATCACTCCGGGAGCCTATATAAACGGGCAGAGAGTAAACACGATTCACGAATTTTTTCCTGCTGTACCACCAGGCTATAAAATCATCGAAATTCCTTCGAACGTCATTTACTTACCAATCAACGTCAAGTGCATAGAGCATTTGCAAGTGCGTATTGTTGATCAAGACGGAGACTTGGTAAATTTTCGTGGAGAATTAATAACTATCAAGTTGCATCTTAAACAGTCGTAATGGGAGTCGTTTACAAAAACTCCAAAAGCTATATAAGCAGACAAACATGGCCACCGCTAATCAATCATCGACGAGCAGTCAAATCACTAACACGTCGAAACGTGCAATTTTTAAAAAGTCTCGGCTTAAAAGTCGTCGTCCCTGGTGGGGAAGAATAACGTACGTACTTTTTTGTTATTTTCAACGAAATGGAAGAAATTCTAAACATACAGTTGCCCGTGGCATTTGATGAGTCCCTGGCACATAACGAGGTGCACAGACATATCCCGTATACATCAACATTCAACAATAGCGATGAAATACATATATCCATTCAACATCAAGATCTGTGTCTATTACCATCGCATTGCTCTCTGCACGTGCAGGGTTGACTGACAAAAGCTGATGGTTAAGCTGTTGCAAAAACAGAACTGATCAACAATGCTATCTGTCACTTGTTCGAAGAAATTAGATACGAGCTGAATGCCATAGAAATAGACAAATGTAAAAATGTTGGCTTAACCAGTCTCATGAAAGGATTAGTATCTCTCAATCCAAGTCAGAGAGCAATGATTGGGAATGCTGGATGGCTCGATATAGAGGAAACGCGATATGTGGAAAATGATGGGGGCTATTTCGATGTTTCTATTTGGTTTTGTTGAAGACTATCGCAGAGTAATAGTAAATGCGAAACATGAGCTTATCCTCATTAGATGGAGAGATGATTTTAACACAGTTGTACAAAATTCATCTAGAGTTGGCAACGAAGATGTTTTTGAAGAATTTAAAATCGAATTAACGAGAATCGAATTGCTTATGCCGTAGTTGCATCGAATACTCACAAAGTTCGACTGCTCAATTTTCTGGAAAAAGATAGACCGATTTCCATGAGTTTTCGTTCTTGGGAATTATAAGAGTATCCACTTCTCCCGACTACTACAAGATCCATTTAGACGGTTAAAATTTCAAATCAGTTGAAGAAGCCTCGCTTCGTTATTTTAGGCTTTCAAACTAATAGAAAAAGACAGAGAGCTGCTAACGCTGGTCGCTTCGACCGTTGTAACATTAGTAATATAAAACTAATTCTTAATTCACAATCTTATTCGTACGGCGATCTCAATCTAAACATGAATCGTAGTCAGTTTGCTTTACTATACGATATGTTAGCCAATTTCCAACAATCATATTACGGTAAAGGTTCGGAACCCATTTCGAGAAAACACCATTTTTTAAACTATATGCCTTTGATCGTTATAGACTGCTCGAAACAAAACGAGTCACTCATGAGTGCCCTCGTAGACGTACGCTTAGAATTTGAAGCGCGAGATAATTTTCCAGCAGGAACATCTGCTTACTGCTTAATCTTGCACGATTGTATAGTACAATATAACCCGGTGAGCGGTGGCGTAAAGAAACTCATCTAAGAGTGGGGGAAATATGCTATATAGGCGATCCTGCTCTCCTGTAGATTCATTCCGTCTTGAGATGGAGTACGCAGTGGACGTGCAAGGTTTCAAGAAATCTGGAAACGACTTTGTTCTCAAAGAATTAGCGATAATTCCACTCGTGTCCAACGACGAACCAATAGTGCTACTGTTCAAAGCACCCTTCGCCTAGAAAAAATTAACGGAAAAGTATAAACGAGAAAATCTTTGGCTTGAACTCTGCTATCACGGTTTAGCTTGGAACTCTGGTGATCAAGATTTCACCAAGATTGGGAATATTCATCAAGATGCTCTCCAGGATGCCACAAAAATATATGCAATCGGTGAGATAAGAAAAAAATGGCTTGAACGTTTTTACTTAAAAGTATTTGATATCACCGAGTGGGGCTATCCAGCTGTCGACACACCGAAATCAACAACTGTATGCCCAAATCATGAAGGATCGTGTAAATCCATGTGCGCTCTACACAACGTAAAATTAATGAAGATCTGTAAATACCCCATTCATAATTGATTTTCCTCATTCTGTCACGATGAGTGAACGTTACAAATACACGCCTTATGCTGAAGTGCAAAGGTTTAAAGTTAATGAGGAAGAGACGTGTCAACTTTTGAAAGCAAGCAAGATCAGTCAACAATTCGGCAAAGTCCGTCGAAAAAATCTGCTAATCCAGAAGTAAAAAATAATTATTGGGTATTAAAGAAGATTTTTAAAAAATAAAAACAAATATTTTTCGCTGTATGAAGAGGTAAAAATTTAATATGATTGTACCTCACAGATGGGAGCGATGGTTGGGGCTCCCGTCATTTTTGCGAAAAAAAATATAATGTTGATCAAATAAAAGAAAAGAATTAAAAAAGTATGCTGGGATTCGATCCCACGATCTCTGAATCCAGAAACTCGTACCCTACCACAGAGCCAATGTTGCACTGGCTATTGTTCTGGGACTACTATTGAGTCATTAAAATAATTTTAAAAGTGATGGGTTATTGCTACATTATTTTGCGCTAGAATCCGGAAGATATTCATCGTTGCGGTACAAAAGCGCTGCATTATTCTGTGCTAGAACCGGCATGTGCTAGAACCGGCTGCGCTAGAACCGGCCTGCGCCAGAACCGGTCTAGTCCCTCTACTTATATACATGTATGTATGTGTGTGTCTATATATACATACGTACGTCTATATACACACACGCGCGCAATATATGTATGTATGACGCAGTGATAAATGATAAAAAGAAATCTCCACCTGGAGCCAACCAAAACCCGCGAAACCGCCCAAGCTCGCCGAAGCCCGCATTCCGCCCGAACTTTTTGGGCTCGTTCGAGCTCTCGAGCTCTCGAGCCCGCGAGCCCAAACGCGAGCTTGGGAACTAGCTCGGCTCAGCTCCAGCGAGCCCGAGCCGGATCGAGCGAGCTTTTGCACACGCCTACCATGTATAGACTTTGGTTTACCTAATCGAAATGAAGAATATATCGAAGAAGAAAATGAATTCGTTTATAAAATTGTAAATAATAATAAAAGAATCTTTCCAGTAATATACAGGCAATTAAAGAAAAATCATTATCATTACTATTTATTTTGAATAGAAAACAAGTTCATATTACATTAGCTTTTGCAATAAGTACAAATACATCTCAAGGTCAAGGTTTCAAAAATGTCGGAATATTTATTAAATAATCTTTATATTCACATAGTCAAATATATGTTGCTCTTTCTCGATATACCAATCCAAACAATATATGTATATTCAAAATGGATCAGAAGATAAAATGAAATGGGTAACATTGTTTTGATAGAAATATTAGAAAAAAATAAAAATAAAAATAAAAAATATTGACCAAAATGCTATTTTATTCACTAAAAAAAATATGTTTTTCAATACACGTGTAAAAATTGATTCTCGACTAAGGCGATTATCACCCTTGCATCGTTCGGGCGGTAAACACGCTTCGTGCAAGAACCAAGTTTTTCACACTTGTATCGAAAACTACTATTATATATTTGTATTAGATAATGGGGTTGAATCCTATTGAAAACAATTATATTGAAATTAACAATATATAAGATAAAGAATGATTACAAGATTTAAATGCTCAAATTGTAGGTTATTTATATTTTGAAGAAGAATATAAATATTACCGTTATAATACAATTTTAATTTCAAATATTTACGTCAAAAATTATTAAAGAAGATTTAAAATGTAAGTTCGTTGAAATATGTGAACCTTAATAAATGAAATAATATAACAAATCTAATATATTTTTCACCCTAATCACCTAAAAAGTTCATTTTATGGACCTCTCCAGAGGGAGTAAAAGTTGATTTTATTCGCGCAAAAATTGTATTCCCGCTAGTTTCGTTTTATTCCCGTAGTTACTTTTTATTCCCCTAGTAACTATTGTATTCCCCTAGTAAATTTTGTATTCCCCTAGTAACTTTTGTATCCCCCTAGTAACTTTTTTATTCCCGCTAGACAGATTTTATTCTCGCTAGACTGATTTTATTCCCGCTATTCTCAACGCGTAATTAGCTAACAGTCTGCAACCTAATTGCACGTAATTGCAAGTAATTGCAAGCAATTGCGCGCGTAGTTGATTTACGCACTTCTTTTGCGAAATTTAAAATATGTCTTTTTAACAATGAAGGCTGCTGTCCAATTAACTGAACTATTTAAATGGTTAGGGAGAAAAATTTTGTATGCACCAAGGAGTAAATAGGCGTTTATTCCCTTGTGTGATTAGCTGTCCTCGCTAAAGCTCAAGCAGCAAACTTCACCCGCGGTAATAAATATCTACTTTACTCCCTTGGTGCATAAATAACTATCATTAAAAATTATTTTATTAATACTGCCCTGGTAGAAATTTCCAATCAAAATAGCCAATTTACCAATTATTGGTCAATTCTCTTCATGAACGCTTGGCGAAATATTTCACCATCGGATGCCCAACAGTTGGCCAACGCCTGCTATTAATAATTTATAATATTTGAAGGTTAAGTTTGCATATATTTGTGCACGTTCAACTTCATTTTCAAACTTGCTTAAGTTTGTTTTACAGCGATATAGTTACATAATTGTAATATTAGGTATTCCCAATGCTGTTGCAAAGTCGCGAAACCGCTAATGGCCGGTATAGATGGAAAAACAGTTAAATAAATTTTTCCAATTCAAGCTTGTATGCGTGCTCTCCACGCGTGTGGATATAGTTGAGACACGCCAACGAAGTGTTATTGCTAAGCAAGCGTGCCAACATCTTACATACGTAGTAAAAACAATAGCATGTCACTATTGCCCGCGCTTCTCAACTAGCTGCAATGCGTGGAGAGCACGCGTACATAATATAAGCATTGACCAACGAAGTTGGTAAATCGTTGGCCAATAGATGGCAAAATTCATAACGAAATAAGCGGCTTTATTGACCAAATAAAAAGGAAACAATTGGTAAAGTCTTTATAAATTGACCAACCGTTGGGAAAAAAATGGTGAATGTTTCTACCAGGGTGATTTCCTTAAGGGAACCCAATACCTTTAAAACCTGAAAATTAAAAAGTTTATTATATGTAAAATTTAACTTAATTTTTGAAACATTAAAATACCTTTTGAAAGTAGAAGAAATTACCTTTAATTTAAGCTATTATAAGTGAATTTTGATGCACCT
>JAPYZA010007113.1:0-10436 GCA_030522685.1 Eupelmus azureus
CTCTGCGAATATTCTCAAATGGTTTTATGTCATAAAATGTTGTCCAACGATTGCTGATGTCACTTGAGTTGAACAAAGCAGTTGAATCGGTAATTTTCTTTATTAAGGGGAGGGAGTCACCAAATTTAGATGTATTCTAAATTTGGTAAAATATAGCGCTAAAAATAATTATAAAATGTAATAATATTGAAATATATAATGTAACTGACTTAAAAAATGTGATCCCTCAAAAAAATTACATATTGATGTTTGATAAGTCCATATCGAAGGTTTCGCTAAGTCAAATATCCTTTTTTTAGAGTGCGCAGAGTTTTTGAGCCAATTCTTAACCAAATTGGACTTATGAGGGCTCATTGTCTTTGTAATGAGCCCCTCTTTGAATTGAGTATTTTTGATTTTTAGTTTAAGATTAACATCTAATTTTGGGTAGCAAAATGTCACTTAATATAGTTGTTTGTCAAAAATTATTGAAAAATTTTCACTAATTTTTATTCTCAAAATTTTTTTAAAGTTGTATCTTAAAAAACTAATAGACAATAACACCGATGGTGAAATACCGGTTCACAAAACAAAAATCACAAAATAAATTTATAAATGAACATAGATGGTAGTTTTAAAAGGAGCGAAAAGCTTATTTACTTTCAGAAAGAGTACATGATTCGCGGTGTCAAGAACACTTTATGCAATACCATGACTCATTTCGAAAATCATTATTCTAGTCATTCGAGACAAGTGACGTACTCGTTTTTCCTCGAAGATTTATACAAAGTTGAGATTTCTTAGTCTTAGAAAAAAAGGGGAGATCCATGACTGTTGTGTACTACTGTTGCGACTGGAAAATTTACTCTTCTCTAAAATATGAGACCAGTTTGTTTCAGTATAGATGAAAAATGAATCATCCGAGTTTAAGTATGCATGAATGGGAAAAAAGTCAGCCTTATAGAAATGATTGGCAAGGCATTTTGTTTGTGCGTTTTAATAAAATTTATTTTTATGCTGTTTTTTATAACATATATATTACAAGAAAAATTATTGTATTTAGTAATTATAAAATTTTATATAACTATTTTTTTATTATCTGATTTATTGAGAATATGCTTTCTTTTTTTCTATTTGTTTTTAAAATTAGGTCAAATCTAACCTTTGAGAAAGGTAATGAAACCATAACGATTAGTTACAATAGTAGCCGTTTGATCTAATTCAATATTATAAAAAATTTTGAATGCATAAAGAAATATCGAGTAAATATTTACGATTACTCATGAATCCCTTGACTGTGAGTATCTATGAATTAGATACTCGAAGACTATTAACCTTTAGAAGACGGGGATTTTGCGGTTCAAAATAACTTTTTGTTTTCACCAAAATGAAATAAAGGTTAAAACAAGTGAGTTTGATAGACCTAAACCAGTAATGTCGATAAAATTTGATCCTATTTTAGACTTCTAGTCATTTACAATTATATTAAAAGTATTTGATAAAAAAAAATGAATAAACAAAATTTCAAAAATTCAAATGAATATTTCAGCAAATAAGATTGTTATGGTGTGTACTATAGTCAGTTTAGTTAAAATTTTTCTGATAGCATGTACTTAAACAAAGTTTGCAATAATTGATATTCTTCAAATAATCGTCTTCAAAAAATCTCTACACGTCTATTTTTATAGCTGAATAAAGTATGAATATTTTAAGAAATGAATTTTTTTATAATACATATGAATGTTTTTGAGAGCAATAAAAATTAACGTTTTCAATGGTTCGACGATTTAATGTCGCACGTGATTGTGTTGCCAATGGTTCAAAAACATGATGTCTCGTAGGATGTTAAGACTGGAATATAAATTGAAACGATAATTTTTTTTTATAAAAAATCATTAATAAGTATTCGGCTCATAGAAGGCTTATTTAGAAAAATGAATTTTTATTTTTTAAAAGACTTTTTACATTTCATTAAATTGTATAATTATAAGCTTCTTTGATCAGGGTAGAAATAAATCTCAGGTACAAAAAAACGCGACTTCAAGAATTTTTTTATAAATGTAAAATCTGTTACGTCTTTAGAAGTCATTGCAAATATAAGTATTATGTAAATTTTTCTGGAAACACTTTTTTTTGGATATATATGCAAATCCAAATGCAAAATGTTTCGTTTTTATTTTTTTAAGTGAGGTGTTATTAGGAGTTTATTAAATTTTTTGCTATATTGCTAACTTGAATTTTAATTTATTTTTTCCCGTTTTAGCCATTTTTTTGTAAGTAAGAATTAAGGAAGATATCAAAAAACTTTTTTGAATATATTTCAAGATGTAAAAAATTTTCGTTACGTGCATTGCGTTATATTAACCAATTTAAAAAGTCATAAATTTATTCTTTTATAATTCTTGCTTTGTAGTTTAATTTTATTAATCATTTAATATGAAACGTTTACTACATTTCATTTATATAATAATATTCTACCGTTGAAATTATTTTTTAAAAGTTTATAAAGGTATAAAATCTATTCCCACTAAAACAATTTGATTGCTACATAGAAAATATACATAGTCGGTCGCAATAAGTCCAGTGCAGGCATGTTTACATCAGAGACTCAATTACAGCTAATACGCACGGAATGGCAAAAAGGAAAGGGAAAAAAACAATTTCCAGATAAATCATGAATAAAAATGGTTATTAGCGCACGATTACGGCCAAAGTCTGGTTACGTTGCGAAATTTGCGCGCGCTAGTGTCACAAGACATACTGTATATATGTACATATAGCATAGGGCAATGCATAAGCGAAAGAGCAAGCACGCTTTGAGCATTGGAAAACCAAGCGCGTATCGCGGAGTAATTGTGTTTCTCAATCACACTCTCGCACATAGAAATGTTAAGCTGCTTGTTTTACAAATCATGTAGAAAATTAATGCCGACCATACCCATACAGACTCTTATGCCAAAGCACTTTACATTTCAATTATAATATGACTTCTATTGTAATCTTTAACAATTTTTTATGGAAAAAACGTTTTTAATTAAGTATGGTATAAAATAATCAATTCAATTCTATCAAATTTTAATATTTCATCTAAAACACCCCACATACGCGAGCATATCTGTATGCTTGGGACGAAGCTATTAGGAAATCCTTGCGTGGTCAAGCTTTGAAATATTCAGAGACTTGCACACTGGGCAGAAAATACTTACGAACTCTAAGGGTAAGGGAGAAATTATCAAAAATTGATGAACACATTATACCGTGGATATTATTAGAAGCGTAAATTAAGGCTGCGATACCAGTTAATTATTGAGCAGATTAGAAATGTACTTGCAAGTTTTACTCTACGTTAGAATTAAGTCTTAAATTTGTTAGTAAATTTTTTCGTGACACGCAATATACGTTAATAATATGACTAAAATATTATTAGTTTAGTTTTATAATATAAATCAAATATATATGTAAACATTTTCTTTAAATTATTTTTTCTTATAAAACTATTCTAAAAATCTTTTATAAAGTTGAGTATCAACATTAGCAGAGTAATCACTCATCCTCGTCAATTTACTGTGAAAAAAATTGATTAGTTTAGAAGGAAAATCACAGATAAATGCAAGTCAATTTTTTTCTAATAAATTAATATGCTTAATCAATTAGACGACAGAAGAGCAAAAACGAAGAATCCAAGGCAAGCGCAAACGCGTTTGTGCACAATCGTGCGTTTTTTGTTCATGAACATAGTAAATTTATGCGATGTTCGATTACTTTATCCAATGACGAAGAATAATTGGATGCGATTTGTAATTTTTTTAAATAATCATTTATTTATTTCTGTGCTATAGTGTAATTTGTTTTATACACAGTAAATGGTTTTTGGAAATTTTATTAATGTCGTAAATAAAAAAATTGGAAATTATTAAAAATTAAAATTAATTTTTAAAAGAGTTCAATAATTTACTCATAAAAATAAATATAATTTGCTTCACAAAAATAATAATTTTCTTTAAATGATTATATGTGAATGTTTATTTATGTTTTTGATTAAAAACAAAAATACGATTATCTTCGAATATAAAGTTATTTTTATTTACTCTATCTATCTTTTTTAATAATAATTTGATATCAATTTCTGTACGATTATTATTTCAGTTTGTTGCTATTGTCAGTCAATAAATTGGTTTTTATGAATCGAGATATTTTTATAAAGATAAATAGCTTGAATCGATTACGGACTTATATATATTAATCTTTAAAATTATCAGTTTTGATTAAAAAGAAGAAAAGAGCTTACTTATTAAAATAATGACAGACTTGCAAATAAGTGTTTGAAAAATTTTGTTCATCGTATAAAATTTATTTATCAACATTAATTATAACACTGTCAAACGAGAACCATATATTTTATTGTAAAAATATAACATTTATACAACAAATAAACATAAAGAAACCTTTATAATATATACTGATTCAATCTAAATAAAAAATTCAGAATTAATGCAGTAAGCCGTAATAAAGAAAAAAAAATCACTTCATTCACTTGGACGTTTACTCATCTTCGACGAACAGAAAAAAACGAAGGCAGAAAGCAGAAATTGACTGGAGACGATATGAAGCCGCAATGGGAAAGTTTTCCGCAATGAATTTCCCTGCGGGACCAACGTTTTTCCATCCACCTTCGTATTTTTCAGTTTGCCTTTCTTTCATTGCTTTACCTATTTTTCTCAAGAGTGGAAAACGAAAATTAAATCTAAGAAGTTCCGATAAAGCATTGCGCCTTTTTTCCTTAAAACTGAAAATATTGACGTATAGCCGATTGAAACGCCCATTGAAGAATATTATTCGTTGAGATACGATACTTAATCCGACTAAAAATATTTGCTCGAATTCTTCGCGTAATTAAAATAAATCTTATTAGGTTCTAGATTTTAGAAGTGGATCTGTTTAAAAGCAATAAACTATATTTTTATAATATATTTAAGAGGTTGAACGAATACATACGGAAATACTGATATTTTAAAACTATAAAAAATAATACAGGTATTTTTATCGTATATTATCTTTTATTAACACAGCTGAAGCTTAGATGTCTAAAAGATTTCCAAAGAAACTTTTTTATAAATTTTAAATATATAATGGAAGATTATTAAATGTGTATATGTTTGTTTTTATTATAAACGATATAATACGTAATAATATGTTATAATACGTATTTTTTGTACAAGGCCATTTAAATATTAGTCATTTGAAATTAAGGTACTATCTTAATAAGTTCAATTGCATAATCGTTACTAACGATAAACAAAAATTAAAAAATCAACTATGACTAATATTTGTGGTGATCAATACTCTAATTGTTTTCTTAGGTATGAAACATTTGAAGATTCATTTCTTTACAATAATCAGAAACTTCCACAGGTTTTTTATTTAAAAATAAATCTCGTAAAACAAGTCTCAGTTTGATAATGACGTCAACGTCAAGTTTCAAATTTGTCCCGAAATTTCAATAAGCATAAAAAATCACAGACGCGACCTGACATCACGAAGCAGCTTGGCGCGTGTTTTCTCAATAAACATTTCTGTTAATCCCGGTGAAAGAGGAACCGGTTTCACAAAAATCTTGCAGTGCAGGTTCAAAAGGACATTATAAGGACGCGTCCTTATGCGTTTCGTTCTTGAGCTAGATGCATATTCAGACGACAAACGTGAATTCTTTATCAAGCCTGAGCCTGCTCAAAGAGCTCCTGGGTCACGTAAATGCACACGTTTCATCTATATCTTTTCTAATCAAGATCCAGCCGCTACACACGGAGTCGGTGAATTTTCATGAGCATCACGTTTTCAGCTTCGTATACGAGTATTACGAAGTCGCAAAAAACTTGTTCCATTAATTCAGTAATTTTACTTTGATTTTTAGTCAGGGAATTAAGATTCCCCATAAAACTACAGCATTAATCTACCAAAGATGCTTTTTATTCCTCAAAAACAAGATCTTCATTACACTCTCGCGAAATGAGAATATACCCCGCTCATTCGCACGGCTGCACACAGTCACTTACGCATATTATAGCTAAAGTGCATGCGCAATACGTAAAAATACAAGTATAGGAGCCGAAACGAGTGTTCTTCCGCTTTTTAGAAAGTGCCCGGGGCTACGCTCGTTTTTTTTTTTTTTGCCTCTTCCTCTCTTATTATCCGACACTCCGCGTGACCTTCTCGCGCTGGACTCTGGTCTTTTCCATTGCGAAGGCTGTATAAAAGGTTCCTTGATGGCGAAAAAATCGCTCGCGCGGCTCGATTACTCATTAGGCCGATTGCCAACGTCTGGCCGCTAAAGTTTCGCGAAGAGATTAATGAGCTGTATTATTCAAATGGATATCGTTTGAATTGTAGATGCCGGGGAACGAAATACTTGCTCAATTATAATATAATGTTGTAGAGTGGTGTCAAAACCTATTTGAATTGAATTTTTAGAGCTTTGCAAAATTAATGTAGTGTCTAAATATTATCGGAGCAAACGTTTGGAGATCTTAAATACTTCAAAGAGACTCTTCAGTCTAGGGTAAATAAACTAAGAATGTTGACTTATGCTCACGGCTGAATGGCTTTTCCGAGTATATAAAGACTTTTATGGAAGTTTGTCACATTCTGATCTTTTCAGGCTTATTTAGAGCTAGTTTACATAGGGTAATACCCAGCCAGTGCCAAGAGTTAACGCAGAATTACTGTTTTATACAAATATGTAAAATGATGTCTAATAACAATGTCTGTCTAAAAGAGCTTTTTTAAAATACAAAAAGTTATTTTAGAGATACAAATATACAAAAATAAAAAATCAATAAAATTATGAGCATTAAGAATAATTACATTATAGTGACAATAATATATGACAAATATGTTTACAGTGTGTTACCGCTTTTTAATACAGTACAGTAATTTTTCAAAAAAATATTTCTCCACGTACCGAATTTTCACATAGGAATATAATATAATTTTTAATATGATATTTGTTTAAATAAATAAATGTATAAATAAATTTAGTTTAGTATACGAAGACTTACGAATCTGCTTGTCGAATAATTCAACAATTTTATACATAACACTTTTATTCTACAAAAGCATTAATAAAATATATTAGATTTAAATGATGTATTATTTATTTTTAAGTACGTATACTAGAAAAATAAGTTAATAAAGCTTTATCACAAAACTGTACAAAAATATATTAGTTATTACTAACAAATACTTTAATTGATTTAATAACAATTAATGAAAAAGTACATCTTTAGATTTTATTCGTATGAAATATACAATAATTTATAAGAAAATATCAATTTTAAATATTAAGAAAATAAATACATAAAATACTATCTAAATATAAATAAAGCCTTGACAGCCGATTGTCTTCAATGAATACCAATGAACTAGAACTTGTAAGTGAAATCCCCTTTAAGTTAATGAAATGTGTCGATAACAATCGATTATTTTTATGTATATGCATACAAATCATGTAGCTTATTTTACTATATTTGCATACGCAAATAATTTTCAGTTTACAATCTTATGTATTGGTATATGTAAAAGGTTATAGGGTAGATTACGCAATGCATTTTTTATTTACGGCTATGACTAAACGCTTGTTTAATTCTTTTATAATCAAAAGTGCAATAAATGCATTTATCTATCTAAACACTTAGGTAAATTAAAATAGCTTGCTTCTGGTTGAAGTTACTAAACTGTTCTTTACTGTACTGCAGTTAGTTTACTTAATAATTTCTCGAAGTGTACATTATATTATTATTAAATTGTTCATTAAATTTTAGATATTTTTTTCTGAACAGAAAACAGCTAGGAAGTATCGATAATAATTTAAAAAGGATGTAAAATATCAGCGTGTTTCCCGTTTTGATCACAAGCTGTATTTAGTTGAAATTATTAATATTTCAAGCAAGATTAGAAGTATGGGGTTTTCATTTTTATGACAAACAAATTAATCAGAACTTTTCAACAAGCTTATAGAAATTGTAATCCAACAAGAAATTTAGACTTTATAAAATATTTACAAAATTTATATAATAGCGTAAAAAGTTGATAAGTCATACATTCCATTCAAGATTACAATAAAAAGTAAATTTTCAACATAACACAGCAAGCAACAACACACATCAAAACTGCCACTTTTGACAGTTCCCGAATCACTTTAGAACCACTGCTAAAACCACTAGTCAAACAAAATTAACCATAATCGACCCCCCAGTCACTCTAAAAAAATGACATCCACCCCATCTTCACCTAACCACACAGCAGAACGATACCACGTGGCATTCGCGTAATACACGAGATATCTGAGGCTCTTTGTTACTCACTTATATCTTTCGGATCCATGGCTGAGCTGACACTGCTGAGGAACTCGGCGGCCCAACGAGAAATAAAGGAAGAAGGAAAGAGAAGTGCAGTGAGGCGCTCGGACGGTGCACGTGATGCAGCGTTTATGAACGCCGCCGCCTGTGTGCGTGGGGGCTGGCTGGTGTAGGTGCGGAGTACGCGCCGGTGAGTTCAAACTGAGCAAGACTTACGTTAGCTTTGTTATGGTCTGTGCAGGAAGTCGGGCAATATTTGACGTGAGTTTCCTGGATTTCGTTTTTGCGAGGTATACAGTCGAGCTTTAGAATCGATATTTTGATAGTGTAAGGCTTTTAGAAAAATAAAAGTTGAAGGATTGAAAGTATGTAATAAGGTTTTTGTAAATCGATTTTTCGTAGGTTAAGTGGTTGCACACTATGCGAAAGAGGTTATAGTCTATTCTTATAGTTCTGTTGAATAAATAATGATATTATAATAAGTTTAAGAATAAAAGGGGTCGATAAATTTGACCGTTTTATAAATATTATAATTAGTTCTCGATGTGCAAAATTTAAACCAGTCACAAAAACTCTATTTTTTAAATCATAAATCTTTTTAGCTGAGAATAAAATGTAATAAAAAACGCCCGAGCAAATGCAAATTTTGTAATTATAAAGTCAAAATCGAATAATTATGATTTAATTTCAAACTTCTTTACAAGTCATACTTTTAAATGTTTTGCTTCTAATTATCCGTTTACCGCTAAGCGTTAAATAAACTTAGTTACTTTGTTAAATATATTTATTCTCGCGACCTTCAGTTATCAGTAATTTCCATGATTTAACAATGAAATTTTAAGCGCGTCTACTTAACCATCCTTCACAGTGCTACCTCCTCAACTATCAGCATAAACAATACCCTCCGCTTTTCGTCAAATCCAAAAAACTCACGTCTCATAAACACTTATGTTCTCCCGCCGAGTTTTGGCTGTCAAACAGTAGGCGAAGCCTACCAGCCCAACGCAAACGCCGGTTGAAGCAGCCGATCGCCGAGCAAACAGACCAAAGTCATCTATCTCTCCCAGGCTTCTTCAACCGACGCCAGCTGCCAAAACGTCAAACGGCTTAAATACGGAGCAACACCGCATCGAACTGTATCCACTTACTTCCACTGCTCGCTCACTACTGGCCGAGCTGCGCGCACTTTGCCCGAGGAGGAGTTAAAAATGACTGAGTGTTTGAATGAGGTGAGACCGGCGCGCCAGTCGTCGCCCAAATGCCGAGTTGGGTCCGCGTGGGGCCTCGCTTTTATATCGGCGTTCACAATGTCTGTCAGCTGTTCGGCAAACGAGCGCCGCGGAATGAGAGCTGAGGCTGCCCGGCCGCTTTTGTAGCCAGATGAACGCGAACGCGCAGGCGCAGGATGCTCGAGAAAAATACCGATTCTTCGCTGGCTGACTCGGTCTGGAGAGAGACGGTAGCGTGGAGGGTACCTTGGCGGTGGATCTTTGTGCTGGGGAGAGACTTTGGTGTACGGTGAAGTGTTTAAGGGGGGTGTTTTTTTTTTGTTTTACGAAGACTGAAAGGTGATTTTTTTTTGTCAGACGTGTTTGAGGGTAAGAGATATTTGTAATATTTTAGGTGTAAAATTAACACTTATTTACATTGCTTAAATCTTAATGTTTCCAAATATTAGAAAAATTAAAATTTAAAAAAAATAATATTAGATAAACTAATATTAGTTTTTCTGCAGTATTCTATCTAAATTATAATTTCTAACTTTTTATTAATACGAGTACTGTTTGAGTGCAGTTGTATAAATATTTTTAAAGGTAAAAATAAGTTAGCTCTTAGCCAATGATGTAAATATATTATTTTCATACGCACTGACAAAAATGTATTCTTAATCAAAGTGGAAATTGTCGTTTATTCAAAAATCTTCTTCATCTTAATGAATTGTTTCTACAATTTGGAATAATTCTTATAGTATCAAATAAATTATAGTTTCTAACTATTTATTAATATGAGTACTGTTTGTTTGAGTACAGTTGTATAAATATTTTTAAAGGTAAAAATAAGTTTGCTTTTAGCCAAAGATGTAAATATATTATTTTCATACGC
>JAPYZA010007114.1:0-15819 GCA_030522685.1 Eupelmus azureus
ATAAACATTTTTGACAGTCTCAACGACACAGGTATTTTAATAAACGCAATCATCAAATAAGTATGTAATTGACAAATAATTAATTGAATAGCTTAAAATATGTTATGAGAAAGTATCTTTAATTGCATATGAAATTATCTTGGAATTAATAAAACTATACAGCCAGATAATGGAAAGGGCTAGAGAAAATGGGAACTAAAAATAAATCTTCATGTCTCGCATATATTTCATAAATCATTCGTTAATCAATTATTTAACCAATTTCAATAAGTAGCTTTATACAATTTTCATAAATAATGTTTATCAATTATTTACCCAATTTCAATAAGTAGCTTAGAATAATTTTATAAAAAATTGCACTTTTTTCTGCAATACACGCCATTAGCATTTCCACGATCAATTGCCATATTATTTGCAGCACATCAAAGAAACGGGAAACCTTTATTAATCAATCGCGCAAATAATACATAGTATTACCTGTGTTAAAATCATCCTAACCGTTATCCGGGTCAATCCCCAATTTAATTTGTCCAGACTTTCCAGTCGGGATTAATTCATCGGGCTCCGGCGACTTTTAATTATCAAAAATTTCGCCCGCTGAAAAATGCGCAGCCGTAAATAGCAACGAATCAGGAGAGGCGTCTCGCTCTCCTTTTTAAACTAAATGGACCGTTTCGCATCGCAAGAATTATGCGCGCCAGGCCAATAAATTACCCGTATCATATTTCGCGAAATTTAATTTTCCCCCCGAGTCTTGAGCCCGCGCGCGCGCGACTGGGAGAGTTATGGATCGTCCTAGCAATAAAAGCCACCGGAATATTTCCGCTAAATCACGATCGGATGTGGAAGGACTCTAGCCCTACGCGCGGCCGAACGATGCTTCCTCCGGTGCAGTTTTTTTCGGCCGGCTGGGCTGCTGCTCGAAAGGTAACGAAATTCAGAACAATAAGTTATTGGGATTATATTTACACAATATATTTTCGGGTACATGGATGCGCGCTGCCATCTGCAGTCGATGTGCGTTTATTTTGCCTACGGCGAGTTTCGGGTTTGTAAAATGGTTACGCGTGGATCTGTGAATGTTTTTAATTTGTATAAAATGTATGTGATTTTTGAAAATTGCATTTATTGGTAATAAAATATGTATGAGTAGGATAATGTTTTTTAAATAAACATGAATTTGTAGAACGTAGATTGTAAAACAAAGAATTATTTCGTATGAGTATTTTTTATTTCTATTTATTGAATGTTAAATTGAATAATATTTGCTGAAAAATACCATAAATATTGAAATATTTTTCTCAGCATGAAAAAAAAATCTAAAAATTTTCTATAAACATAATTGCTATCACATTACGTTCAAATTCAAATTCATAAAAGAAATAATATTTTTAAAATGTCGTTTGGTAGTCAGAGTTGTACTTAAAATAGACACAAAGGTTTTCCGGGTTTGTGAGTTCCAGATATATTTCTGCATGCAACGATGCGTAAAGAAACAAATTTTTAAATACAGCACCAAATAAATACGCGTGTTTCTCTAAAAATATAATACTAGGATGAACTTAAACAGAAAAATAACAAAACTATTTTCGGTATTGTCATATATATTAAACTTGAAAAGCCATAAATTTTAATAAAAATAAATCGACTTATCACTTATTGGAGAATTTACGTTGACTATAAAAACTGTATACCTACTTAAAAGTAAGTCTTCCAGCAATCCTCATACTTTGCAATTTTAACAATGCTAAAACAGTCTTTTCACTAAAACCACACAAAATGCGTCCAACTTTCTACAAACAGTTTACAGTATATAGTCAATGCAATCCAACCTCTCCTATCGCCTTCAACAACTCTGTTTTCCGCATGAATTTCATTCCTCGGCGCGCGAGTCCGACTCAATTACTAGCTGGCATCGATACCGTCCGCAATTATTTAATTATTCGTCGCGTTCCGTCAGCAACTCAATTACACATGACACGCGCTCGTCCGCACAAAGAGTCCCGGGAGCTAAAAGCGCGCTGGTTTAAAGGAAATTAGCGTAATTAGAAGCTGGGCAATCAGCGTCGCGGCTGGGCGTTAATCAGCCGTCACCGGAAAATTACGAAGCGGTGATAATAACAGGGGGAGCGGACGTATAGTTGCGCTCAGTTTTGTTTCGTGAGTCCAGTAACGCGTGTGACTCTGATAGCCCACGTAAAGTGCGCCCCGATTACGCGGGCTATGGATTATCGGGATCTGCGGTTTTCGAAGTTTGAGCCGCTCTGGTAGTGTTGTAAGTTCCGATTTTGGAAAAGGGAATGGGATGGAAATAGAATTTGAAAAATGAAAAAATTTAGTTAATAATGTGTTCTATGAAATCGAAATATTTTTTAATGTATTTTTGACGTAATTATCTCAAATTAAAGATCAACATCTTTTAATTGAATAAAAATCTTTAAAACGGCAAATTTATCAAAAAGTTACATTAGTTTTAAAAAAAATATTATGTTCTAAATGTATGCATAATTTTTCCCTAGTTGTATCAAATTTTCCTGACATTATGGTCAAAGAATTTGTAAAAAAAGACACTTTTTGTTTTGAAAATGTATAATACAAGCAAAAACCGATTCTTTAAACATTTTTTAGCTAATTCAATATCTAAATATAAAATTCTATCCCATCAAAATATTTTATTCTATTCTTTTAAGCGTTAAAAAAATCAAATAGTATAAAAATATATTTTTTGATACTCCGTGCGCAAAGCTCGATTTCGCGCACGCTCGAACAACAAAGCGTATGCTAAATCTCGCTTTGTGCACGTCGTATCAAAAAATAGTACTATTACGCTTCTCTATGGATGCATTACTTTTATAAAAAAAAACTGTTTACGAAAATTAGTCTTAAAATGTTTAAAATTATTAATTTGTTAATTTTTTGTAACTTTTTAATATTATTTTTGAAAATACTTAGTAGACCCTACTTAGTTGGTAAACTACTAAATGTAGGTGAACTGTATTATATCTAACGTGCTCTTAAAGGAAGTTTTTGTAAAAGATTTTAACGAAACCCTTTAATTTTTTTTAATTAAGAAAGCTTCGTTAGGGTAGCAACTTGATTACCCCTTTTAATTGCTACAACTTTGAATAACCATGCTTTTTATACAACGCCTATACGAAAGCATTATATAAATGCTTCAAGCTATAAAGTTTTCTCCCTTAATAAACGTGTAACTATTACAAAATTAACTAACAAACTCAAATACCAAGATTTAATAACTTCCTTGAAAATCACCAAACTGCTTAGACTATCACAAACGCTGCAATATTATCTCTGCCGATTCGAGCCCTCTCATAAAAGCCACACACAAACAGTCAATCTAGAGCTTCTTTTCTGTTGGGATCCACGAAACTCCTGCCGTTTTCTCAAAGATTCTCTCTCTTTCACTCTCTCCTTCTATACAGCTAGGAGGCTGCTGAGACGCGGAACTTATTTTTCCGGAACGTGCAAGGGGAAAGCAAATGAGAATAGTTGTTCGAAGAATGCGCCGGGAGACCCGCTCGCGCAAAGGAGAAGAATTTCATTTGACCCAAATCGCGCTATACTTCCGTTCTGTCACGGGCGATGCCGAGGACTACAGCTCCCCATAGAAGGCGAAAAATTGCGCGTGTGCGTGGAGGATGAAATATTTCTTTTCAAGGGAAAGGTCATTTTGAAATTTGGGAGTTCGACGATAGACTATCAAGAATTACATGATATTTGTCTATTTTAGAAAGGAATTTTTTAATTTGGAATGATAATTTAATTGTAGCTTTTTAAGACGCGTAACATTCTTATAATTATTGATAACGAATAAAATCCAATTTGTTTTGTTAAATTTTTAGTTTAAAATATCTTACTACGGTAAATTTTATTAAAACTGTAACACATCCAACATATATTTTAATGGAATCAGAATATTATATAAAAAAACGATTGATACAGTTGATACAGTTTGAATTACTCATGCAGCATGTTTATCTAGGTTTGTCAAAGCTTTTAATTTTTCTAGAATCACCGAAGTCCTTTTAATATTTAGATAAGCTAGAAAAATCTCGATGAAACTAGATGATTTTGACCATGATAGTAGGATAAATAAATCTATCTAAAAGCTCTGATTTTTTTCTCTCAGAGTAAAATTTTTTTCGTTCGGAATGAAATAAAAGCAATATTTGAAATATTAGAAGCTGCAACGCCGCTTTTCGATTACCTTTCAATAAAAATCTGAAATCTGAAATTTGATACTGAAACACGAATTCGTGTATGAAAAATACAGCGTGTGAAATTGAAATTTTCTCAAACATAAATATAACAACCCTGCCTCGAGCGCTAGAAAATAATGCAAAAAGCCATTTCAAAATTGAAAAGAAATGTAAATGTAATAATAATGAATTACTCGGAGCAATCTTGAATACAAACGATTGAGAAAAAGCTTACAAAAATGTCTTTTCGATCTTATCCTTTTCAGAAGAAAATAGGTCGAGGATGCAAGTACGCATTTTAGGGCATTAAGAATTCCGGCGTTGTATGCGCAACGAAATAACCTCTCCAGTTGAAAAATCGTATTTACTTCAGCTACAGTAAGAGAATACTACATAATTTAGGAATGAATAAATAGTTAGTCTCAAGATGACAATATACATTTTTAATTCGATTGAAAAATATTATAGTAAAATTATCTGCTATAAAAAGGACCGTTTGCACTACAATTTAGAATTTATTTTAATGTATTTTATACTGACATACGGTACTTTTATTATATTACAATCTTTGTCAATTATTCTTGAACAATGAAGGCGTTTGGTAAACTTTAGTAATTACGACTGCTTTATTGCATCCTAGTAAATTAATTTCCGACGGAAAACGTAGATCAATAATGCATAAAAAAGCATTTTTTGCGAGGACATTAATTTTCTTTCTTGAATATAAAAAAGTCTAATGATCGCTGCGATCGATTTATTTGCAATTAAAACGGACGTTTCGGTCATTTAGCAGCTAATAGCGAATGACCTAGTTCAGAACGTAAATCGAATAATGATAAACCGCACTTATCTTTTATCGTGAAAAGATTCGAGATCATTAATTATATTTTCTGGTCAGTCATATTTTGTATCTTGACTGCGTATTAAGATTACCCTATAAACCATTTGAATTATAATAAAACAAACTAATATCAATGAGTTAATGCAATTTTGTATCGAAATTAACATTTTATTATATATCACATTTTCGCAGAATCAAAATATTACAGTATAGCACAATAGTACAGTATAGCGTAAATAACATTAGTTGCATTAAAAGTCAGGTTAAATGAATGTACAGAATTTTATGATGACATACCATTTTATTTTATATATTTTTATAATGTCCATATGGATTAAATCAATATTTTTATAAAAGGGTGTATGTACATTCTAAACACCATCAGCACATTAAATTTGTTAATAAAAAAGAGAGTTGACAAAAACTTAATTATTTTTAATGTTGATTCAATATTAAATAAATTCTTTTTAGGTTTTTATTAATTTTCAGAAAAAATATATAAATTTATTAAAACGTTCTTACTTATTTATTTAAAAAAATACTTTCTAGGTGCAAATTTTTCTGAAGGTGTACAGGATCTTGCAAGACCTCCGTAGTATACGCTTTTCAGCAAAAAATAACCTTAATCTATTTTAAAAACAGCATGATTTTTACATCAAACTACATCACCGATATTTATTAAAAATTTCGCTAAAATAACCTTGGTTGCGATACACGAATGCTCCAGAAAGCTAAAAATTTCTGATATAGTATTAAAAATAAAAACTTGAGATACAAAAGTGGGTCGCGCGCGATCCATCAAAAAGAACTGCGGCCCACGGAGAAAACAACCGAAAAAAAGACTTTCCCTAGCAATTTCCGGAAGAGCCCGTGACTCCTACACTCTCTCTCTCTTGCCACAATAATTTCCCATTCAGATAACCCTTGAGTTTCCTTTTCCCTCTCTCTTTTTCTTAGCTTTACCTCGGTAATGTAATTAAATAACTCCAGCTCTTTCCCTTTGTATCCTTCGCGCGCGACGTTTTCCTCTCCCAAAGAAGCTCCAAGAAAAAAGTAGCTACCGACCATCGACGCGCATCTCATTACATTAACATTCGCGTCTGCTGCTGGCGTAATTTTATTCTCCCCCTGTCTGGCAGTCAAAGAAACGCGATTAAAAAACCGCGCTTGCGTACTCTGTCCTTCCAGGAATCGAATTGATTCTGCACGTCTCGGTCAAATGCAGATAAGGTCCAAGCTCTCGCTCTCTCCTTCAGCCTGCTTTTTGAAATAAAGAAAGAGGGAAGGAGAGAAAGCTGACAAAGGCTAAGAAGGTTACCACCAGTCAGAGTTGACTATCATCGGTAATCGGGTCATCGTTGGCGAGCAGGAGACGATTTTATCGACACTAAGCGAGAGCCGGCAGAGACCCAAAGAGAGGAACATCTCCCGGGTTTCAATTTACTAAGTGAAAGCCTCGCTATCGCTGGCTCTCGGCCCTTTCTCTTCTTCGCTCTCTTTCGCCAGGCTGCATCTTGCCTATTTTAATTCATCTGCCTTGAGCGCAAGCGCGTTCCTCTCGTTCCCTATGCGTTCTCTGCCCTGCGCGATGGCAGCACTGTGTCTAAGTACGTTTTCAGAAAATACCTTGTAGCTCCTTCCATTCTTGGATTGGCTCTGTGTATACGTATACTGTCGTGGGAATTGTTAGCGCTATGGGCGATATCGATGAGTGAGAAGCGTGGGAGTGCATAGTTTATCGAATAGCTAGAGAGAGAGAACGGTAGTTGACATGTGTGATAAAAACGTTAACTTTTGATGTGGAAATAGGTTTACTTAAATTCGTTGATGATAGCAATTTTTTTAAATCTCATGTTCTTTTATTTTAAAAATTTAATTTACTACTTACTCGAATAAATTGTTTGCTAATATAATAGAAACTTTTGAAGTGATGTTTGTTTTTATTTAATTAAGTAAAAAATACCTAATTAAAATAGCTTGCATCTTATTACAAGATTTCAATAAATTTTCATTTTTAGTATGTAAACCGCAAGCTTATCCAAACGAACAATGCGGCAGTTGTGCAAGTTATTTTAAGCAGCACATAGGATTAAAACAACTTTCTAACATTTTCTTGTTCTCTTTCAAGTTTTTGAAACAAGGATTTTCCTTGCCATTTACGTTACTACGAAAATAAAACTAAAATTTTCGCCGTAAATTTAAACGCCTCCAAGAAAGTCTACACAAATTACTGCAGTTTTAAATTTACGGTTAAACGTTTCATTTAAATCTAACTTTATAATCTCTACTATTACATTTTTTCCACAATAATTTACAAAAATTACGTAAATTTCTGTACTATCAACAGTCGTATAAATTATTTACAAACTTCCGTCAAGTTCAATCTATCAAACCAGCATTTACCATTCCAGCTTAAAAATCAAATTAAAAGCTGCTTCTCACTTCGTATCTTTCTCATATCCGTCACCTCCAGAGCACTTTGACGTCACACACTTCTTTCACGTCCACACCTCCGTGTGGCCCTTATCTTCGCCCGTTGCACATTACTTTTTCCTCACTACGCGCTCCTCTATCTCTCTTTCTCTCTCCCTCATCTACAGGTTCGCTTTTTCCCAAGCTAGGCGAGAGCCTTAAGGGTCTCTAAGGGTCTCCGTGGTTTTTCGCACTTTCGAATAAAATTAGATGAAAGCAAAAAAAAAAGAAAAAGCTCGGAATGTAAATCAACGTGACTTTTTCTGAGAGAGGAAGAAGGGGGAACCGATACCGAGTAACGAGTCAGTCTCTTTGGTGAGGTTAATCTCGCTAATATCTTCTTCCCGGTATTCTCGAGCCGATCTTCAACTACGAAGTACAGGTTTCTAATGTGTCTTCACGATCGTTTTTGTATAATGGGATTTGAAGTGCATTGACGAGAATTCGCTATTGGTGGAGAGTACTCGCAGGTATTGGAGAGAATTCGCTGAATTGATTAAAGGTGAGGTTTAATCCAACGCGAAGTAATTTTCTCTTACTTCAATTTTGATGTAAATAATGGTATCGTTTTAATTAAAACGACACTTCTATAATTTGACTTTTATTGCAGTAAGGCTTAATTTACCAAGCTTTTACAATAAAATAAAAGTAAATCCAGCAAAATTGAAAAGAGTTTGAGCATTCGTCGAAAAGGCTACCTCGAAAAAAAAAACCAGGGAAAAGTTAATTCTCCGAAAACCAGCTTAGACCTTCATTTCCAATGTCACCCTCGATCATTCTGCGCGATTAAAGCGCTCATCGCGCCGCTCCTGAGCATCTATAATCTATACTCGCGCCTCTCGCGGCTGCCAGATTAACGCATTTCTCGGGGGACGGGCGATCCCGGCTCTCGGCCCGCCGCGGATTAAAGTTTTTCAAAGGCCGCGTCGTAAGCCGCTCTTTATCTTCCGCCGTCTCGGCTTGGTTCCCTTTTTGCCGCGAACACTGGGATGATGATGAAGGATTTATGCGCCAGGCTCGCGCCGCTGCTGACCTCGCCGGCGCGCGTCGTCGTCGATTTTTATGCGCCCGGCAAAGAGGCATTCGCCTGAGAAATGTCGTATTCGCGACGCGCCGAGCATCGCGCCGTTTTTCCAAAACTTTGCTTTCGGGACGAGGAGTCGGAATCTTTTGGGGCGGAGAATTGATTTGTGAACGCCAAAAAGTGTTTTTCGAAGAACAATGATTTGTTATAACGTCGAGTTACAACAGAAATAGCAAGAATTGTAGTGGTGATGTGTCTCTGTACATGCCTGATCGTATCCCGATACTACTACTTAAAGTTTCTTTGTCAAAGTGTAAATATTTCTGAATTCAACATAATTAGATTATTTTTAATATTTATGGATGTTTAAATACTAAAACGCAGATTTTTATATAGAAATTGAAGATTAAAAAGTCGATTTATAATAAAATAAGTCACTACTACTGATAGGTGGTTTTGTTCAAGCCTGACCGTACCGGGACAATACTACTTAAATCATCTTTTTTAAAGTATTGACTTTTCTGAATCCAACATTATTAAACATTTTTAATATTGCAATAAACAAACTATAAACATTTATTTTTACTTAAAAACAAAACAACAATGCAAATCTCAAGTAAGAAAACGGAAGAGAAGCTCTCTGTAAATATCAATTCCACTCCGTAAATCGGCCAGACCTTTCTCTCCTCTCTCCGTCCTTCTCTTTTTCAAGCGAAAATCTCGACTGCAGCAGCGTTTAATCCCGGCACTGCTCCAGCATCGGTAATTGCACGGGCGAGCGCGCGCGCCTTATTCTTTCCTCATTTATCTCGCGTCTCCTTATCCGTATGAAAAACGGAGGGCCCTCGTCCCCTCGTTTCGGTAGCGCATTTGTGTGTGAGATCACGTAGGTGACATAGCCGCTATCAGGCCAGCCCCTCCAGGTACGTATCAGCCTAGAAGGCAAAGCGGGATGAGCTTTAGGAATGTGGAATGCGAAATTCCGTGGGGTCAAGGCTCGCGCGGGCGGAACTAATCGCGCGTTGACAGCGAGGAGGAGGAGAGATAGGCTAAGATAAAGAGAACGCGAGTTAAAGAGACAGAAGCGGAGATAAAGACTGGGAGGTCGGGTTGAAGAAGCGAAGCGGATAGTGGCTTTTGTTGCTAGATAAAATTAATAAGAGCCGCGCAAAATGTATAATTACTGCAGTCGTTGGGGAGATTAAGGAATTATTTTAATTCCCTTATTTTTTAATAACGTGAATGTTGCATAATTTTAAAAATACGGTATTTTAATATTTTATTGTGCAGGTATTTATATTGAAGGATTCCGGAATAAATTTTTTTAAATAAAATTAATGAAACATTTTAAATTCTTTTGATCATAACCAAAGCATTAACTCGCTGCGTGTTTCAATTTTTTAACGCGTTTTTAACTCTGTCCCGCGTGTGCAACGAAATTCTCTCGTTTATGAGCATTTGGCGTACATAATCCGCTACCCGAAAATCATTCAGCGTCAAATTAATCTGTTTTGAAGTTATAGAGGCATTTATGTTCTACTTAAATAACATTGTAAAATGCTTCACTTAAACGACATTGTAAAATACAATCATTTTCCATCAAATGAAGATGATATTTGTTAGAATACTTATTTGTACAAATTGTAAAAGTAACAATCGCTATTTTTAGTAAAAATTAATATTTTTATAATTAAAAGATATGCGTTGTTCAATTGAGAAAAATAAAGAATAAAATGCGTTCACTTTCTTCTGACCGTTGTGTACATGATTGTCGTTGTGAGTCAAAAAGTGAGAGAGCGAGATAGAGAAAAAAAGAGAAAGAGAGACATTGAGCAATTTCCCTTATCACGAAAAAGTTGAATCCTTGTACACGGGCAACTACTAAAGTTTATCTTGGGCGTTAGTTTGCTGCTTTAGAGAGAAGTACGTTTTAGTTTTGTTTGGCATCCTTTTTACTTCTCTTTCTCTCATCCAATGACAGTATTGTCGTATGATGTTTGAGAGGAAGGCAAATCAAAAGGTAATGTTTTTGAAAACATGATAATTTTTGTTAAATTAGCTAAATTTTTTTATTGAAGGTTAAATTCTTACACAAAATATAGTCATAATTTTGGCACTATTTCTAATATTATTTTGTCACGATCAAATTTTGCGGTATTGCTTTTGATATCGAGATTGGACTATTGTCGAAGGTATGAAAAACAGAAAATGTACAAAAGTAGAGCAAATGAATTTTAAACTACAAGAAACTATTGCTATCGAGGTTATTGTACAAGAATTCAATTCCATATATGAAACAAATAAATAGGATATTGGAATAAATAGTTTTTTTAATTTAACTTCGGGAGTAGAAAAATTGACAATGTTTTAACACATTTTATTTAGAAATGTAAATAAGATTGCACAAAAAATTCACACATGCAGAAAAGCACATTCCATTTGGTAGAATACGAACGGTACTTACTAGTCTTTTGCACTTTTATCTTTCATAAATATTTTTATGCAAAAACAGATGCACTATTGTTTTTTTTTAATTTGTCTTGCAATCTTCTAATAAATAGTTTTTCAATAATTTATTTTGTACATGGTTACAATTTTACGAACACTGTTTTAACTAATTTTCTAAGTCTCAAGAATTTAATTTTGTTAATAACTGCTAATAAGCTTGAAAACTTTATTAAATACTTTATAAAGAATGTTGCGCTTTAAACTTTACGAGAATATTATGATTAACGTTATAAAATAGGGACAAACTTAAAGAACAAAAAATTAAAAATAACTTAAATCAGTTATTGTTGAAAAATAAATCTCAAGTTTTGTAAGCAAGAAGATGTAGTATTAAGCTTAAAAATTATACCTACGTATAGAAATTAAAAAATTTGTCATAATTTATTGTTTAATTTTTCAGTAGTATAAATGAATTTACGCTTCTTAAAAACATATAAAATGTTTTTGAAGTTCTGCGTCTATTTATAGTAGTTATATGTCATCAAACAAATCTCTATGAACTCTTTTTAACACTTAGAATATAGGCTACATATAATAGCCATATGGTTTGTTAATTCTTACTTTCTAAAAGTTAAGGTGTTCTATTCCGAAATTTACATCTTAGCGAAATTTACACCTCATAAGGTGGAAATATCAATAAATTTTAAAATTCACCCTTTACAAGGTATGAATTTCGAAAAGATATGAATTTCCAGGTAGATTCACCTTATCTTTTTGAGAGTAGATATTCTAATTTGTAAATTAAACATATTATATTATTCATCATGATCTAACGGGAGTGTTTTATGATATTTTTATAGAAAAGATGTAAAACCACAATAAAACGACAGGCGAAAAAAGTACATTTATCATTTTAATAATTTAAATTACATCTTCACAAAATGTAACGAGAAATGATATGTTAACGATATATCTAAATCAAAATAAATATCTCAAAAAACGTCAACACCTCACCTCCATCACTGGAGCACGCTAAGCTCTGTAAAACACGAACTTATCAAATCAGCATTTTGCCGATGCCTAAAATCCGTTCCGCGGCTGATCCCCGAACCATCCATGGCAAAAGAAACTATAAATCCCCACAACGAAATCGCATCAATCATAAATCCGGCCAAAACTAATCGGGCTACCTTCTCCAGCCCCTCTCCCAGCCCATCCCGTTCGAATACAGCTGAGAGCTGCTCAACGGCGTAGACGTCGGATATTCCTTTATGCGCGTAAATCTCGTGCTTCCATAATACAGATCGAAGGATCTGCTCCGTTCAGGGCGCATTTACCCACGTTCCGTAATCCCATCTCCTTGCTTCCTATATGCCCGCTGATGCCAACTTCCTAATTATCACGTCTAGCAAAGACGAGTGATTTTCAGGGCGATACGGAATTTCAAAATTTAGCCAGCTCGTCATTCGGAATTCGCCGTGTAATCGAATTTTCGATATATATTGGTTAATGGATTTTCGCGGGCGCATTAGCGCGAGCCCCTGTAAAATTGCTCGTTTCGAGGAGATGACAGCGGGGTAATTAATTGCGTCGTTTTGCGAAAAAGTTTATTTTGCAGGGATTTGCCGAGGCTTCGTTAATGACGGGCGGGTAATTTTAGTTTATCGGCGATTTATTCCTGCCAGAATGTTGTTATTTTGAGCTTTGTGTCATAGCAGGTTTAAAACAATTTTTAAGTCGATAAAATATTCATGCGACTGTATATTGAATTAATTAGTGTCTACCCTATGGGTTTACCAAATGAAATGTCATTACTAGAAAATAAGAATTTAATGCATATGCCAGTCACACAGACCTATATAAAAGACTAAAAAAATAAATACGTATTTTTCTACGTCAAATAAAATTTACAACTAAATATACGATTATTTGTTTTAAATGAAGAGTTATTATCGTGCTTTTGTAAAATTTATAACAAAAAAAAGCATCACCTTCCCACCGCGCGAAGCAATAAAATAACCGCGTAAAATTCACGTACATAAAAATCCAAACTTTACGCGCTGAAAAATAAATGCGCGGCGTTAGCGAAGCACCGAAACGCATAGCATATGTAACATAAAGTAGACCGGAAAATTCGGGCGCACATCTCACCAATTTCAACGAAACGATGTTATATACTTCTCATCTTTAAACTTACCTCCTCCAGCGCTATGTGAAAGTCGTGTGTCTCATAGAAAATTTTGTGACTGTCTATCTGGCTAAAACGAAGGCAAAATTCATTTTTGAGGATGTGCGAGGTGTTTAGGGTGGATTTTGAATAATGTAAATAGTGAAACTTTTACGTGGAAATTTAGAAGAAATTTATTTATGCTTATTTTTTTGTGAAATGGAGTTTATCAAGGGTAACGGTTAAATTTTTTAGCTTCCCCAATTTTCGGAATTTCATTTTGTGTAATTTATAAAAGTAATTCAAATATCTATTTCAATTATAGACCGACAGTAAATTTAAAAAATGTTCAGTATATTTTCGTTGCGAAATCAGTTAAAAGATCTGTGAACATATTTTAAGTAGACAGTATCCGATATAGGTCATACAACCTCGCGTTAATTTTTCTTTAAAATGGCGGTTGATAAAAAATTGCAATTACTTAAAAATTTTTGCGGTATTTCTAAAATAGCGAATACCACAAAACATTAAAAATAGTGACATTTTATTATAAGCGACTGGTCGAGCAAAGAAAATGCTTTTAATTTTTTATCTATCCTCATTCCTACTAAGAGTTCGAAAATCCAGACATTATAATTCTTAAAAACATACACCTAAAATTAAAACTGTATTTCAGCTAAACCAAAAAAACCCTCATAGAAAGACACATAAAACACTTGATGAATATCCAAGCGTAAAAGGAGCACGCGAGAAACTCTCCAGCGCCTACCGTCAAAGTTGCCTCCCTCAACCAAATTAAAATCGCCAAGCGTTCGCTAAGCCCGGCCAATTAAAATCGCCCCCCTCGGTCCTCTCCTCTCCGGCTAAATCCGGGGTACACGTCTATATATACACAGGGCAGATACACGCTAATCCGTAAACTTCGACAACAGCGACGTATATATCAGCGGTCGCGATCGGAGAGCAGAGCGGGCTTGTTAAGAGCCTCGGCCACCCCCCGAAATTACGGCCCAGGACGAAGTTGCCAAAGACGCGGCGCTAGGCCCCGCTATATACATGCACTTTATCGCGCCCACATCCGCTATTCGCGCACCTGGGCTCGCGTTCACTATGTATATGGGGGGAGGCGCAAGGCTCGTTTTATGAAGACTCGACGCTTTTACGCGTCGCGTGATTTATTTATTGCTGAACGAGAGGCAGCGAGATTGAGTGATATTGGTTTTGGAAATAGCTGGCCCGATGCTTTTGTAGTCGGGCGGGACAAAGTGAAAATCTTTAGTAGATTGGTAAAGTGATGTATGGTTCGTGGGTGTAAGATGACGCGTATTGTTATATATTGTTTTTAGAAAGTTAGGTCCCTGAAGAGTTATTGTTTCTAAAAATATTGAACGAATCAATATTTTTTTAAAATTATTTTATAACGAAATTGCTTTTTTTTCAAGACGATAAAATGAATGGCGAATAAACTTGTCAATTTACATTTAATAAGTACCTAAAAACTTTTGTAGCTTTTTCAACAGTTTTTTCCATTCATTTTTTATTGGGAAATTATAAAAAATATCCATTCCATTATAATGCTGTGACATGTATGTTTTATAATACTTATATAGAACTTATTTAATACCACTTAAGTAATTAAAATATCTCAAAAGTTAAAACAATTGATTGAAGCTTTTAGGTTTATTAGAGAGGATAATAAAAGACAAATTAAATTACTAGCTTTCACAATTTCAGTTTTTTCTTGTTTATTTTGTCTTCGTTTTAACAAGATTGTCTAAATCTGCATAAAATTCTATATTTAATATATAAATTAAAGGACTTAAGTTTAAAAATTGGAAATAAGGGGTTTTCACTAGAATACCATAAAATGAGACGGAATTATGACAAGAATAGATTTTATTTCTCATTAAAACATGAGTTTCTTAGAAGCGTTTGATTTTGCTATTATTCCTGTAACGTCATTAGCTTTTTCTTAGCTACGGCATTCAGTACTTCTGTCTAATAAACACCTATGATATCAAATCTTAATAAATTAATTTTGTACGTATCATTGTCTAAAAAGTGACGTTCTCTTTATTTCAGTCAGATTTTGCGTTCCCATAATAACTTGAGAAAATCTCACTTTTTTAAGAGAGCAAGCTTAACACATATGTCAACACCCTCGCACTCACCTACAAATAAATCTATTGAAATATATTCAAAAGCGCCTACAAACACATTCGCGCAAACCTGCTAGCGAATTTCCGGGGAAAATCGTGAAAAATAAAATGCTCGGTGATGATTTATCGAAAACGGAAAAAGAGGAAGGGAGAGAAATCAGAGGAAGCTGCAGGAACAGCGTTTCCGGTCGGTTGAGTATTCTCAGTTCGACGTGGAAGGGATACGCGATGAATTTACGCAAGACCAGAGGAGACGACCCGCTGCTGCCACTGCAACGGCTGTCCGACTTGTTAATTTTGAATGTCGATTCGCTGTACTCTCGCTGAAACGCCAGCGTCGATTTGTGGGATTTTACTATGGGATTGTTGTTTGAAGGCCGTACGGAAGTTTATTTAACGAGCCGAGGAAGCGCCGGTTAAACCCTTTTTTTGTTTGTGGACTATTTTTTTTTTTTTTTTTGTGAATCCTTTTTTTTTTTCCAAGTTGT
>JAPYZA010007115.1:0-11383 GCA_030522685.1 Eupelmus azureus
CTCTCTCTCTCTCTCTCTCTCTCTCAAACCGAAGGAAAAAATTTACATCTCGCATCCCAGCGCGACAGCGTATAGCAGTCGCCTCGTGGCTCGCCATCGCACGCACACACGACGACTGAAAAGTATAAATTCGGCGCCCTCCGCCGACTGGGCAGAGGAGGCAGCTTCTTTTTCCTCCGAAGACTATGCGCTCTGGGGCTTTAAATCTTCTTCCCGCGCTCCAGCGACACGCGCGCCTGCGAGAGGGACTCGAGAGTTGAGCTATATACGAGTGACCAAAAAGTAAAATCGATGCTGATAAACAGGAGCTCGGAAATAGAAAGAGAGTATTTTCGGGGAGGAATTATTCGGCGAGAAAAATATGGCTCTTTCCGGCTAGGCTAATAATAGTGCTGGGTTTTAATTGCTTTTATGAGTGTTAATGTTGTGTTGTTGTCGTACAAAGTAGATTTTCCTTTATTGGGTACTATCAGTAATCCTTTTAAATTAAGTAGTTTAGATTTTTTTGTTATTTTCTTTTTATATCGATTTATTAATTAACTTATAAAGAAAAATATTTTTTATAGTCTTAGGTTATAACGTGGAAATCTGATTGGTATTTCCAGATAATAATACAAGGAACCAATTTTCTCAATAAATTTTTACTTCAAAGAATAGAATTTTCTGGTACACTGGCCAAAGGAAATATCTTTCAGGTCATTTTGGAATTACGCAAGCTTATTGGACAATTTCGATGTTTACTAGAGAGTTTCAAAAGTATTGTAACAGATATTTCCTTTGGCCAATGTACATTATAATTATTTATCAAAACCATAATTTACCAAATATATTTATTTATCAAAAGTTCAAATTACCTACCAAAAAATAAACACCTGTAATTATCGATAACAAAAAGATTTAAGCTGCTTTAAAAATATTATCTTAACAGCTCGAATCGCTGCCAAAATTTCGCATCCACCAATCGAAAGCCCAAAAAAAGCATCCACAAATCATCCAACCATTGCGCAACCGGCCATAAAACAAAATACCAAGCCGCAAATATAGACTGTCCTTGAAACAAACAGCCCATCGCCAGGCAATCAGCTCCTCGTGTGCACTCCGAAAATTACCCCGGCAGCAGAAGCTCGCGGCGTGGCGCTCGGAGCTGGCCGCGCCGTCCCGATAAGCTCGCTCGGCCGCAGGCTAATCGTTAAAAAAGCCCTAGCGCTCGCGCGCGGCCCCGTGAAAGCTAGTGCCATGCACGAATTTCCCATCTAGCCGTGACAATCTCGTTAACCCTCTAAGGCTACGCTGGCTAGCCACCCCCCCGCTTTTTTTTTCTCTACCCACCACCACCCCCGCACACAGGAGCCCGATGCGTGATCCGTTCTCGTGTGGGTGGTGGTATTGACCGGTGGCCTTTCCCGGCTTGGTACACGGCGGTACCAAGGCCCCTGGCAGCCGGGCGCGAGCCAGCCCCGTGCCGCCTGGCACCGACTATCGAACAAACTGACCAGCAGTCACGATATCCCTCGCGCTCTCCCTTAGCTTGCTACTGCTGCTGCTGCTACTCTGCGCCTTCACCTGTTCGATCCTTTACTCAGCCCCTTTCGGGCAGGTGGATATATGTGTGTCTGTCTGTGTGTGTGTGTGTATGTAGAGAAACGGAGTTTTGGAAGTGTGGATTGGCTGGACGAGGGTCTGCTGTCTCGGCGATTATGCTAATCGCTGCGGCCATTAGCTAATTGCCCGGCCAGATCATGTACCTGCCAGCGAGCCGGGGATTTTTACGGGGTTGGTGGTGGTATTGTGACGGTGAGTGGCCAACCCCTTTTTTTCGGTGTGGGATTGAGACGTGGACGCTGCTGGCCGGTTGTGGGGTTTGAAAGGAGAGAGGGTTTTTTTTCGGGTTCGTTTGGCTGGCCAGGATACGAGCTTGTTTATGGATGTAATTGGGTGTTTTGTACGTTAAGTGAGAGGTTTTCGGAATTGTGGATTGAAGGTGGGGTGAGGTTGATTTTTTTGGGTTGTTTGAAGTGTTGCCGAAAATTAACTGCAGTACTCGTGCAATATTAGAGGCTGTTAATAGCACAGTCTCGAAAAATGTCTGAACGAAAATTAGCTTGCAAAATTATATTTATGTTTTTAGGTGTGGTTTCAACGTAGATGAATAAATTACAATTAACGAAATATATTCAACCTTTAAAAATTAGTATCATTGCAACAGGAATATTCGATTTGCAAATAATCTCGCCTCAACACGTTTTTTTTCTAACAGCCAGATTACATAATGGAAAGAGTTTAATTAATCTCCCATGTACAAGGAGCGGCAGCCCAGCTGACTGGTAAAATAATTCTCAAAATAAATTTCAACAAGCAGCGATAAAATTGAAAAATGAAAACACGATCTCAAAAGCAATAAACTAATGAAGCAAAAAAGTAGCCCAAAGCATTACCCTTTCTCTCCTCTCCCTTATAACCCAGCCAAAAGGCCATTTAACCTCGAGTCCTGCGCGCTCGATTCAGCAGCGGCGTCTGCAGCGTGCCCCGAAATAGAAAATAGTCTTTGCTCTTTGGCTCAGGACATTCACTAGCCTCTCCTCTAACATACACACATCGAGGGAGAGATACATAGAGAGGCGGGAGAGAGAGACTGCAAGCCTGAGAGCAAGAGAGAGAGAGAAAGGGCACGGGGGGCATTAGGGAGCGCGCATCGAGCTTTGTTCTCTCTCTATGTCGGAGAAAGAGCTGTATGTAGCAGCGAGCGAGAGAGAGAGAGAGCGAGCCAAAGGAGAATCGACGACGTCGACGACGACGACGACGACTTATCGCTCTTCGCCTTTCTCTCCCTCTATTAAGCGTCCTCTCCCCGCCAGCGATCGGGTCACACATCACGATCTCTATATATATATATATAGCCGCGGCGTAGCTTCACACGTGAGAGGGAGAGAGCCCATAGGCACGTATATAAGTCCGAGACTTTGGTCCCCTTCTCTTCGACCTATCTCCTCTCTTTCTCTCTCTCTATCCTAGAGCGATGCGCGAGCGTTGCGCAAAAAGAAGGAAGGGCCCGACAAAAAGGGTTCGTAAAAAATGACGATCGGCATCTCGCCGAGATCTCTCTACGTGCGCGGATCGAGAAAAAAGATTTGTCCCCTCTGGGGTCGGACCTTTCTTTTTTTTTTTTTACGCGCATGCACGGGCTTTTCGCAGCTGGCCCCGTATATGCGCGTGGAAAAAAAGGATTCGGGCCTGTACTATTCTTCTGTGCATTCGTGGCCGAATAAACCCGAAAGGACCTGCGGACCTATATGTATACGTGCACGCGCAGGATTTTGAGAGAGAGAGAAGAGAAACCGAGAGTTGACCTGCTTAGCTTAGCCCTCTCTCTCTCTAGCGTGTGTGCATCTCCGCCGCTGTGTGTGTGTGTGCATCGGTGCCCTCGATTTACGCGATTCGATCCCCCGTTTATATGTGTACGCCGTAGGTACAAGTGAATAAAGGCGCACGCACTTTTTTATTCCCATGGACGTCCAGAGAGGGATGGACCGGGGCTCTCGTTTTTTTTTGAGATCGCTATAAGCGCGGATGCGCGCGGCTTAGATCCTCCTATTTTTTCCAAGGCCCTGGCCTCTTCACCCTTTTATAGATGCGGACTTGTCGTGGAGCTGCGTTCTGAGAAAAACTCACTCGTGGCTACTTTAACGAAAGAGAAAGAGAGAGGAGAGGATGTGGAAAGAAAAGGAGAGGAGAAAGATTTCTTAGGTTCCTCGAGTGAGGAGCGATTTTCTTTTTATGAGATCGACGGGTTGCGCGCGCTTGAAATCCGAGCTTTACTCGAGTACGGAAAGTCCATGAATTCAAAAGGGTGATTGCAGTTTAGTATTTTGATACATTTTTATGGCGAGTTTTGTAATAAAAGGAAAATGTGTATTGCGGATAGTTTATTCGAGAGTTTCGTTACAGTTAGAGCTATAGAGGTTTTGTAATTAGTAAGCATGTTTATTTTCTTATGCGCAGTTTATAAAGAATTGAAAAATAATTGGAACGCATTTTTTTTTTTTTTTTAATTAAAAACAGTGATTTTAAATCTCACGATTTTTATAATTTTTATAAAATAATCATTTATATACGGGGATATACAGTAAAATTGATTAAAGTTCCAACAGTTGACATTTTTATTTGCTGTAAAAATCTAAAAAAAGAAAATATAAAGCTTAACTATTTTTGTATAGAGTATTACATTGCAAAGATAAAATCATATCCATATTATTCAATAGCTCCATATCCTGTAATAGGTAACTTTACACTTACTCTTTTAAAGTTTACTCATATTTATTAATTCACTGTAATGTGAGCTTTGATATTCATTCAAATATTAAGGAATTTTAACTGAGTATTAACAGGAAAAGAGATACATTTATTGTTCAAAATTAAAATTTTTCTGTACTTAAATTTCATAAAAAATTGAATAAAACAATAAGAATAGTAGTCATTATTTTATAAAAAATATAGTATCTTTTCTGAAACTATTAAATTTCTTATACTTATTTTACAAGCTCGGATTCTAACATGTAGCATAAATTTTATAACCTAATGTATAAGAATTATAAAACAAAACAAAGAGTTGTTTTAATCATAAATGTTTATTTTTAGATCCTTTTCAAAGTATTTAATATTATAAAAAAGAAATTCCAAAAACTGTTTTATATAAATAAAATGAACTTTTTATTTGATAATCTTTTGTTTAAAGCTATTTAAATATTGTATTATAACTTGTCATATTAAAATTAAATAATTTTTAAATTTGTATCAAACTTCCTTTTTTTTGCAACAGTTATTGTTTTATTCAAACATTTTCGGAAGAAGATTAAGAACTATCAAATTATGTAAAATAGAAAAGCTATCACATTAGATTCTGTTTCATTAATCTATTAACAAAATTCATTTTTATCAAAAAGACTGATTTTAAGTATTCGTTTAATCACGTGCCTGAATATTTTACAGAAATAATCAATACTCTTTAAAGACAATTTTAGATTCTAATTTTACTTTTGTGTTAAATGAATAAAAGTTTAATTGATTCAACTGAAAATTTGTAGAATCAAAAAAATTTGATTGTATCAATGAAAAGTTTAATTGATTTAAAAAAGCCTTCCAATTAAACTTCAATTTTTTATTACTATGTAGATATCACGAAAATCCTCTTTGAAAAATAATCCAACACTTTACAATTCATCACAAACAGTAATAACCGTTCAAATTTACAAATTTTCTCCCGCACGCATCCCAAAACTACCAAGGACACTGACACAATTATCAAGCAAAAGATCCAATCACCGGACCCAAAAAAACTCCAATAGCTCAAAGAGGCAGCAGGGGCGTAAACGATCGCCTTGTAAACGATCCTCACAGTGCACAGCAGCGATTCGTCCGCGCAAACGCGCACGGATATTGGACCTTGAGGAGAAAAAAAAATCTAATAAAAAGATCGAGCCTGCACTGCTTCCGTGCGCGCAAAGGTGCGGCGGCGGTGGCGGAAAACGGTTTTTTCCATCCCGCCGCCGGCTCATCTTTCAGGCTTTTTCTGGGTCATCCGGCCATCTATTATACGCATACACGCGCGCCCGGCCCGATCCTGTTTTCCTCGCGTGCACAAAGTGTCCCCGGGCGCACGGTAGTTTTAAGGGTAGCGTGAGGCTGGATTAGAGAGCTGCCGGGCCTGGGGCAGCGATTATTCATTGGTGCGGCCAGCGAGCTTCCTCAAAAACTGTAAATTGCTCGGACGAAATTTTTTTTTTGAGGGGGAAGCTGGGGATGCGATTAGCCGGCACGCTATGATACTGTGAATGCGCTGGGCGCTTATTCTTTGGAAAGGATTCGACTGTGGGCTGGCTTGTTTGTTTAGGATTTCACGCGGATTTTTTTTTATTGTTGAGATGCGGTCGGTTGGAGGGCGAGTGTAGTGCGATTTTCGGACGTGGTGAATTGATTAGGCGTAATCTTGGTTTTGTGAATGGGACTTTGTGGTGTTGTGGTAAGGAAGTGAAAGTAGGTTGTAATTCTATTTTATTGCTCTGATTCTTGTTAATAATTCATTTACTTGTTCGACAATGTTTAAATATTAATAAGTTTTTCTACGTTATATAACTACTGACATAATTATATTTTTAATAACAGGTATATGTTTCAAAAGATTAAACAATGTCATTTTTCAGTGTTAACAAAATTTACTTTTTCTCCGAAAAAATAATAAGATACTGAAAAATGCAGTTGTTAATTTTCTGCAATTAGCTTAATTGTGTAAATGGCCTGATTAAAAATTAAATCGCTCACAAAGCAACATGATCAAATATTATTTTTAATTAATGGACATCAACGAATTTTAAGAATTTGGTGAGTTCAATACTTTTAAAACGATGTCAAGCCCTCCTTTAGAAAATGCGAAAAATATTTTTTTTCTAAAATATGACGACATCACGTTGTGTACTTTATTGAAACAACATCCTGTCTAGGAAATTTTTCGAAAATTGAAACTTAAATGTAAAAGAAGGTGGATCTCTATATTCTCAATAACGAGGAAGCTTTTGCATCACCTTAACCTGAACTTGGAAGAACATAAAATAAGTATTACATTACAGTATAAACTCTAAAAAACCCAACAACTCATTTCTTTCGTAAAACCCTACTAATCATACGGAAAACATGTATCCACATCAACATTTATATTTCAACGCTAACCCAGCCGCATCCCAATTCAATTCCTCTCTCAAAACAATTAAAAACCACCACGAAACTACAATCAACAATAGCTGCGACTCTTCCTCCAGCGAGTATACGTAACCAGCGCCTCCCCCTCGCTCCTCGCCTCACCTCGCGCAGTAAAAGCGCCTGACGGAGTTAGTAAATAGACCTCCTCTCGAGCTCTCGGCGGATTTTTTTCAAAGAGCGAGCAGCAGCGCGCGCCAGCGGCAGCTGGAATCTACGCCTGTCACGATTTCGCGTCGCGTCTTACGAAACTCGCTGCGCGAGCTCGGCTCCGCGCGGCGATAACCGCGGTATCTCGCTCCTCCTACTAACAATCCCCTCGCCCTCAGCTCTCCTCTCCTCTCTACTCCTACGGCTCCCCGAGAAACTTGGACCCGCGGACCGGCTATAAGCACACACGTGGTAAACAGACGGGACGCGTGCAAGAAAAGGCCGAAATAACATCTATAAGCGGACCCGGTGCGCGAGGGGAGAGAGCCGGAATTTTTTTTCCAGCTCATTAGGCCGCGCGTCGGCGAGAAAGAGCGCCTCGGCGGTCACGAGCAAACAATTGTACAAATAGCGCGCCGTATTTCATGATAACGCACATGCGCAAACAGCCTTACGTAAAACGCGGGCGGCGCGGGCAATTACGATAAAAACTGGACCGGCGACGCGCGAGCCGTAAAATGTATAAGCGCTGCCTCTTCGTTGCGCGCATCCGCTGCTGTGTGCTCTCGTCCCTCTCTTTTTTTTTATTTTTTTTCTCTTCTCTTCTTTGCCGAGCGCCCGCGCGCGCGCGTCGTCATCGAGGAGCCCGCCTGTTTGAACAGAGAGCGAGCTGCTGCGCCGCACGTGGGCCTTTTTAGCTCGGCGAGCTGCGGAGGAGCTGGAAGCCTCTTTTGCTCGGCTGAGCTGGCTATACGACGAATTTTTGGGAGGGCTTTTATCGAGTTGGAGGCGGGGAGCGTTGGGTTATTATTCGTTGATTTGGTAATTTTTTTATTTTTGTGTTTATTTTTTAATGGGTTTTATGTTTTTATAATGTTTTGTTGAAAATCGCTCGTTATTGGGAGATGGAAAGATTGATTTTGAGTATATAAATGCTAAGGGTGATTATAGTTGAAGGGAGCGACCTGACCGATCAAGGGTTCATGGAAAGCCATGACCTATTCTACGACTATGGCTGGAGGATTGCCTAACTGTAGGGGCCTGCGATTTTTCTAGTTTTACTATAATGTTTTATTAAGAGGGTTTTATATATTTGGGAATCGAATTTACTGTGTTAATGTTTATTACGTAGCATAATTTTATGTTATAAAATTTTTCTAAAAAAATAAAAAAAAATTAACTAATTTAATTAATTACTTGCTGCGTTCAAAAAAAAAATATGAGTTATGACTTTATGAGCCATCAAAGACAGTGACAAGTAATACATAAAAGTTCACAAAATTTGTGTAAACAGCAAATTAGTTATTTCTTATTTATTATTTATCACCTTTATTTGATTAGAACATTAATTAGATTTGTATTTTTGAACATGGTAAGTCTCAATTAAAAGCTGGATATGTCCATTTTTTACTTTTTGTCAAAAAAGTCTTATTGCGTATAGTTCAAAAGTAATAAATAATAATAGACACAAAGTCTTATTCATATAAATCACTAATTTAAAACAAAATAGCTAATAACTTTTGAATGAAGGCTTGTAGAATTCAGAAACCAACTAAAATTCATTTTTAGTCATCAAAAATTAACTCTTAAAGTTTCATCAAAATCCGCTTCCCAAATGCGTGATACTCTAATTAGTCCATATTTGTACAAAGCTCTTACGTGTGTAGGAGGAAAGAGTATTTTTATCACAATATTTTTCTTAGTAAAGTAGCATATTGTTAGAAATATTATAGATATTATAGATACTAAAATTAAGTCAAAATCTTTATCAGCTCTTCAAGTAATAAATTACTCGTTAAATACCTCTTGATAAACAGGAAGTTAAACATGAAAAGAAAACTAATTTTTCAAAAAATGTAAGCATATGGAATATACTTTGTGCATTAAACCTCATTTGTTCTGAAAAATTCTGAAATAAAATTTAATGTGATATTTTGAAAAGATTTTCTCAAAAACGTTGCTTTTATTCATTAACAAATCGCTGGCGATGAATTTTAATCCATACAAATTAATTTCCGTAAATATGAAAGGCTCTCTAAAGCGTAAACTGTTTTTGTATATAAGTGAAGTAAAGTGTTACATAAATAAAAATAAAAGCGATGTTAAGAACGGCAATTAAATCAACACATACATTTTCAGGAATACAGTTTTTGTTTTGACAAAATTAAATTAGTCTTTTAAATTTCAAAATGATTTTCTTTCATAAAATAAGATATCTGCTATTCATGATTTGTAATGATTTTTCAAATCAGTTATTTAAAATTCAAAATGCGTTTTCTATTAAAAAAATAACAAAAAAACGTGTTATTAAAAGAAATTTCTTGAATGAATTGTATTATATCAGAAAAATACGTGATATTGTTTTAAGGAATTGTCAACATCACGTTACAGCTGTTTTAGTCAGTAACGCGATAAACTGCGGGTTACGATTTAGATTTTTAAAATAATATTAGCATTATGACGATGATTCTTTCATTGTCATACATTACACATATTCACTTACTGGTTGTTTCGTCGTTTCTAACTTAAACTATAAGCTCTATTTTTATTGGACTAATTAAAAAATCGTTTGACGTTAGTTTTAGCGAATTATAATCATGTTAATTTGCCTGAAAATGCGTAGTATCTTAATTGCATTATATTTCACAAACGTATGTCGTTATCTGGGCAGCATTGCAAGAATAATTCTGTTTGCATATCATTGATAGCCTCTAAAAAAAGTTTTTGTTCGTCTTATCCATGACGCTATCAGTTACATCAAAAGGTGCTGGTGTTTCACAATCACTTTAAAATTTTCACGTTCCGTCACAGTACTAACTGATTTTTTTACATTTGTTCTGCTTGATTCTACGCAATTTACTTACTATCTTCATGTATCAATATGACTACACTATTAGAAATTATTGTTTAATTTTTATGGTTCATAATATTATAATATGTACTGTTATCTAAAGTCCATTGGGATTATTGAAAACAGTTTTACGAATAAATTATAAATTTCATAACAAAATTTTGTTTTGCCAACTGTAAGATTTTTTATATTAATACTACACAATTTTTTTATACTGTTGAAAACTTATAGAAGAGAGCGAATATAATGAGAGAGGCTATAACCTGAACTCATGAAACAACTTCTTGATATCAAAAATTGAGGTATAAATATATTTATAAAAAGAACACAAAAGAGAAATTGTTAAATTGTTAAATAACAAACATTTTGACAACTCATTTATTTAAAAAACTCAAAAAATAATTAATAACTTACATTTATTCTAAGAATTGAAATGATGATCTTTTATTCAAAATTTTTTTTTTAAAAAGACATTATCTTAAATTAAAATTTGTAACAAACACGTAGCTAAGGTATACCCAAAAAAAAAAAAATTATTTGATCAACATTCAGCAAAGTATAAATTTAAACAAAATGAACTTTTTCGTGCATTTTTTTTTCTAACGAAAATTTGTAAACGAAAGATATTACTTATCTTTTGTATTTTAAATGTAGAAATAACACAAAATATTGTACTTTTTTACCCAAACACAAAATATTGTACTTTTTTACCCATTTTTACTTATTTTACCACGTTTATGTAGAAAATTTATAAAAACAGACTTCTATTTTTTTCTTGTAGAAAAAAAAACTATGTAATAAACAAAAAATAAAAATTTTTTATAGCCAAGTAAATATGTAAATTTAAAAGTCCTTTATTTCAATACTTTTTATTTAGTTTAGTTACGAAAAAGCTTGCAACTCCGTCCTGCCCTCCCACATATTTATCAAACATTGCACTAACAATAAAAATCAGACAGACTTAAACATTCACTAAACCATCACCCACCTTTCACCACCTGCATAAAACATCCCTCTCGGCAACAAAAAAACCCTCCAGCCCGCCAAGAGTCTCGACAAAGCCAGCTCACAGTACACGCACCGCTCACCCCCTCGTGAAAAAAACCACCCTCTCTCAACGGAAGAAGCATCCAGTAGCGTCCTCTGTCCGCGCCCCCCGGAAGCCCCCGTGCAGCTCGCTCGCTTGGGGCGCGCGAGGCATGCGCGTAGGCATCTGCCGTATCGATCGGGCGTCGTCTGCTGTATACGCGGGCGCGACGGTCCCCGCTATATTTCAAAGGCCCAGAGCTCAGCTATATGTTAACTGGGCCGCAAAAGGGGCTCCTGCGGCTAGGCAATCCAACTTGCGCGGGATTACGAGGAGCCGTAGGCAGCGCAGGAGCGCGCTCGCGCGTATCTCGTCAAAGGCGCGCATATCAATGCCGCTCTGAAAGGAGATTAGACTCGACGACGACGTCGACGGCGACGGAGACACCCCCACTCGGAAGAGGCTGGCGGAGGGGGCGCGCGGAGGCTTTTAGATGCTGGAGGAGCCGTGGCAATTTTCGAGTGAGCGCGGTGGGGATTGCGAGGCTGTTTTGGATCGTGGGTTTTGCAGATTATTTTGTTGTTGTGAAATTGAGATTGTTAAAGAAT